>CALYLW010002966.1:0-21743 GCA_944989445.1 Ampullaceana balthica | reverse complement strand
CCTCAGCACCCTTAAGCACCCTTAAAGCACCCTCAGGCACCCTCAGGCACCCTCAGGCACCCTCAGGCACCCTCCGGCACCCTTAAGCACCTTAAAGCACCCTCAGGCACCCTCAGGCACCCTCAGGCACCCTCAGGCACCCTTAAGCACCCTTAAAGCACCCTCAGCACCCTCAGGCACCCTCAGGCACCCTTAAAGCACCCTTAAAGCACCCTCAGGCACCCTTAAGCACCCTTAAAGCACCCTCAGGCACCCTAAAGCACCCTAAAGCACCCTCAGGCACCCTCAGGCACCCTAAGCACCCTAAGGCACCCTCCGGCACCCTTAAGCACCCTAAGCACCCTCAGGCACCCTCAGGCACCCTTAAGCACCCTAAAGCACCCTCAGGCACCCTCAGGCACCCTCAGGCACCCTCAGGCACCCTCAGGCACCCTCAGGCACCCTAAGCACCCTTAAAGCACCCTCAGGCACCCTCAGGCACCCTCAGGCACCCTTAAGCACCCTAAAGCACCCTCAGGCACCCTCAGGCACCCTCAGGCACCCTTAAGCACCCTTAAAGCACCCTCAGGCACCCTCAGGCACCCTCAGGCACCCTCAGGCACCCTCAGGCACCCTCAGGCACCCTAAAGCACCCTCAGGCACCCTCAGGCACCCTCAGGCACCCTTAAGCACCCTCAGGCACCCTCAGGCACCCTTAAGCACCCTAAGCACCCTCAGGCACCCTCAGGCACCCTTAAGCACCTTAAAGCACCCTCAGGCACCCTCAGGCACCCTAAGCACCCTCAGGCACCCTCAGGCACCCTTAAGCACCCTAAAGCACCCTCAGGCACCCTCAGGCACCCTCAGGCACCCTTAAGCACCCTAAGCACCCTCAGGCACCCTCAGGCACCCTCAGGCACCCTCAAGCACCCTCAGGCACCCTCAGGCACCCTCAGGCACCCTCAGGCACCCTTAAGCACCTAAAGCACCCTCAGGCACCCTCAGGCACCCTCAGGCACCCTCAGGCACCCTCAGGCACCCTTAAGCACCCTCAGGCACCCTCAGGCACCCTAAAGCACCCTAAAGCACCCTCAGGCACCCTCAGGCACCCTCAGGCACCCTTAAGCACCCTAAAGCACCCTCAGGCACCCTCAGGCACCCTTAAGCACCCTAAAGCACCCTCAGGCACCCTCAGGCACCCTAAGCACCCTCAGGCACCCTCAGGCACCCTAAGCACCCTAAAGCACCCTCAGGCACCCTCAGGCACCCTCAGGCACCCTCAGGCACCCTCAGGCACCCTCAGGCACCCTTAAGCACCTTAAAGCACTCTAAAGCACCCTCAGGCACCCTCAGGCACCCTCAGGCACCCTCAGGCACCCTTAAGCACCTTAAAGCACCCTCAAGCACCCTCAGGCACCCTCAGGCACCCTCAGGCACCCTCCGGCACCCTTAAGCACCTTAAAGCACCCTCAGGCACCTCAGGCACCCTCAGGCACCCTCAGGCACCCTTAAGCACCCTTAAAGCACCCTCAGGCACCCTCAGGCACCCTCAGGCACCCTAAGGCACCCTCAGGCACCCTTAAGCACCCTAAGCACCCTCAGGCACCCTCAGGCACCCTTAAGCACCCTAAAGCACCCTCAGGCACCCTCAGGCACCCTCAGGCACCCTCAGGCACCCTCAGGCACCCTCAGGCACCCTAAGGCACCCTCAGGCACCCTAAAGCACCCTAAAGCACCCTCAGGCACCCTCAGGCACCCTCAGGCACCCTCAGGCACCCTTAAGCACCTTAAAGCACCCTCAGGCACCCTCAGGCACCCTCAGGCACCCTCAGGCACCCTCAGGCACCCTTAAGCACCCTAAAGCACCCTCAGGCACCCTCAGGCACCCTTAAAGCACCCTTAAGCACCCTCAGGCACCCTCAGGCACCCTCAGGCACCCTCAGGCACCCTCGGCACCCTTAAGCACCCTAAAGCACCCTCAGGCACCCTCAGGCACCCTCAGGCACCCTTAAGCACCCTAAAGCACCCTCAGGCACCCTCAGGCACCCTTAAGCACCCTAAGCACCCTCAGGCACCCTCAGGCACCCTCAGGCACCCTAAGCACCCTCAGGCACCCTCAGGCACCCTAAGCACCCTAAGCACCCTCAGGCACCCTCAGGCACCCTAAGCACCCTAAAGCACCCTCAGGCACCCTCAGGCACCCTAAGCACCCTCAGGCACCCTCAGGCACCCTAAGCACCTTAAGCACCCTCAGGCACCCTCAGGCACCCTCAGGCACCCTTAAGCACCCTAAAGCACCCTCAGGCACCCTCAGGCACCCTCAGCACCCTAAGCACCCTTAAGCACCCTCAGGCACCCTCAGGCACCCTCAGGCACCCTCAGGCACCCTCAGGCACCCTCAGGCACCCTTAAGCACCTAAAGCACCCTCAGGCACCCTCAGGCACCCTCAGGCACCCTTAAGCACCTTAAAGCACCCTCAGGCACCCTCAGGCACCCTCAGGCACCCTCAGGCACCCTCAGGCACCCTTAAGCACCCTAAAGCACCCTCAGGCACCCTCAGGCACCCTCAGGCACCCTTAAGCACCCTAAAGCACCCTCAGGCACCCTCAGGCACCCTAAGCACCCTAAGCACCCTCAGGCACCCTCAGGCACCCTAAAGCACCCTAAAGCACCCTCAGGCACCCTCAGGCACCCTCAGGCACCCTAAGGCACCCTCAGGCACCCTAAGGCACCCTTAAGCACCCTAAAGCACCCTCAGGCACCCTCAGGCACCCTCAGGCACCCTTAAGCACCCTTAAAGCACCCTCAGCACCCTAGCACCCTCAGGCACCCTCAGCACCCTCAGCACCCTCAGGCACCCTCAGGCACCCTCAGGCACCCTTAAGCACCCTAAAGCACCCTCAGGCACCCTCAGGCACCCTTAAAGCACCCTAAAGCACCCTCAGGCACCCTCATGCACCCTCAGGCACCCTCAGGCACCCTCAGGCACCCTAGCACCTAAGGCACCCTCAGGCACCCTCAGGCACCCTTAAGCACCCTCAGGCACCCTCAGGCACCCTCAAGCACCTTAAAGCACCCTCAGGCACCCTCAGGCACCCTCAGGCACCCTCAGGCACCCTTAAGCACCCTAAAGCACCCTCAGGCACCCTCAGGCACCCTCAGGCACCCTAAGGCACCCTCAGGCACCCTAAGGCACCCTTAAGCACCTTAAAGCACCCTAAAGCACCCTCAGGCACCCTCAGGCACCCTCAGGCACCCTCAGCACCCTTAAGCACCTTAAAGCACCCTCAAGCACCCTCAGGCACCCTCAGCACCCTCAGGCACCCTCAGGCACCCTCAGGCACCCTTAAGCACCCTAAAGCACCCTCAGGCACCCTCAGGCACCCTTAAGCACCCTAAAGCACCCTCAGGCACCCTCAGGCACCCTCAGGCACCCTCAGGCACCCTCCGGCACCCTTAAGCACCTTAAAGCACCCTCAGGCAGGCTCAGGCAGCCTCAGGCACCTCAGGCACCCTCAGGCACCCTTAAGCACCTTAAAGCACCCTCAGGCACCCTCAGGCACCCTCAGGCACCCTCAGGCACCCTTAAGCACCCTTAAAGCACCCTCAGGCACCCTCAGGCACCCTTAAGCACCTTAAAGCACCCTCAGGCACCCTCAAAGCACCCTAAAGCACCCTCAGGCACCCTCGGCACCCTGAAGCACCCATAAGGCACCCTCGGCACCCTAAAGCACCCTCAGGCACCCTCAGGCACCCTCCGGCACCCTTAAGCACCCTATAGCACCCTCAGGCACCCTCCGGTACCGTTAAGCACCCTAAAGCACCCTCAGGCACCCTCAGGCACCCTTAAGCACCCTCAGGCACCCTTCGGCACCCTAAAGCACCCTAAAGCACCCTCAGGCACCCTCAGGCACCCTCAGGCACCCTCAGGCACCCTCAGGCACCCTTAAGCACCTTAAAGCACTCTAAAGCACCCTCAGGCACCCTCAGGCACCCTCAGGCACCCTCATGCACCCTTAAGCACCTTAAAGCACCCTCAAGCAGCCTCAGACACCCTCAGGCACCCTCAGGCACCCTCAGGCACCCTCAGGCACCCTTAAGCACCCTAAAGCACCCTCAGGCACCCTCAGGCACCCTTAAGCACCCTTAAAGCACCCTCAGGCACCCTCAGGCACCCTCAGGCACCCTCAGGCACCCTCAGCACCCTAAGCACCCTCAGGCACCCTCAGCACCCTAAGCACCCTCAGGCACCCTCAGGCACCCTCAGGCACCCTAAGCACCTTAAAGCACCCTCAGGCACCCTCAGGCACCCTCAGGCACCCTCAGGCACCCTTAAGCACCCTAAAGCACCCTCAGGCACCCTCAGGCACCCTAAGCACCCTAAGCACCCTCAGGCACCCTAAGCACCCTAAAGCACCCTCAGGCACCCTCAGGCACCCTAAGCACCCTAAGCACCCTCAGGCACCCTAAGCACCCTCAGGCACCCTCAGGCACCCTCAGCACCCTAAGCACCCTCAGGCACCCTCAGGCACCCTTAAGCACCCTAAAGCACCCTCAGGCACCCTCAGGCACCCTCAGGCACCCTAAGCACCCTCAGGCACCCTCAGGCACCCTAGCACCCTAAGCACCCTAAAGCACCCTCAGGCACCCTCAGGCACCCTTAAGCACCCTTAAAGCACCCTCAGGCACCCTCAGGCACCCTCAGCACCCTCAGGCACCCTCAGGCACCCTCAGGCACCCTTAAGCACCTTAAAGCACCCTCAGGCAGCCTCAGGCACCCTCAGGCACCCTCAGGCACCCTCAGGCACCCTTAAGCACCTTAAAGCACCCTCAGGCACCCTCAGGCACCCTAAAGCACCCTAAGCACCCTCAGGCACCCTCAAGCACCCTCAGGCACCCTCAGGCACCCTAAGCACCTAAGCACCCTCAGGCACCCTAAAGCACCCTAAAGCACCCTCAGGCACCCTCAGGCACCCTAAGCACCTAAGGCACCCTAGGCACCCTAAAGCACCCTCAGGCACCCTCAGGCACCCTCCGGCACCCTTAAGCACCCTAAAGCACCCTCAGGCACCCTCGGCACCCTTAAGCACCCTAAAGCACCCTCAGGCACCCTCAGGCACCCTCAGGCACCCTCAGGCACCCTTAAGCACCCTCAGGCACCCTTCGGCACCCTAAGCACCCTAAAGCACCCTCAGGCACCCTCAGGCACCCTCCGGCACCCTTAAGCACCCTATAGCACCCTCAGGCACCCTCCGGCACCCGTTAAGCACCCTAAAGCACCCTCAGGCACCCTCAGGCACCCTCAGGCACCCTCTAAAGCACCCTCAGGCACCCTCAGGCACCCTAAGCACCCTAAAGCACCCTCAGGCACCCTCAGGCACCCTCAGGCACCCTTAAGCACCCTAAGCACCCTCAGGCACCCTCAGGCACCCTTAAGCACCTTAAAGCACCCTCAAGCAGCCCTCAGGCACCCTCAGGCACCCTCAGGCACCCTCAGGCACCCTTAAGCACCTTAAAAGCACCCTCAGGCAGCCTCAAGCACCCTCAGGCACCCTCAGGCACCCTCCGGCACCCTTAAGCACCCTATAGCACCCTCAGGCACCCTCCGGTACCGTTAAGCACCCTAAAGCACCCTCAGGCACCCTCAGGCACCCTTAAGCACCCTCAGGCACCCTTCGGCACCCTAAAGCACCCTAAAGCACCCTCAGGCACCCTCAGGCACCCTCAGGCACCCTAAGGCACACTCAGGCACCCTAAGGCACCCTTAAGCACCTTAAAGCACTCTAAAGCACCCTCAGGCACCCTCAGGCACCCTCAGGCACCCTCATGCACCCTTAAGCACCTAAAGCACCCTCAAGCAGCCTCAGACACCCTCAGGCACCCTCAGGCACCCTCAGGCACCCTTAAGCACCCTAAAGCACCCTCAGGCACCCTCAGGCACCCTCAGGCACCCTCAGGCACCCTCAGCACCCTCAGGCACCCTCAGGCACCCTCCGGCACCCTTAAGCACCTTAAAGCACCCTCAGGCACCCTCAGGCACCCTCAGGCACCCTTAAGCACCCTCAGGCACCCTCAGGCACCCTCAGGCACCCTTACAGCACCCTCAGGCACCCTCAGGCACCCTCAGGCACCCTAAGGCACCCTCAGGCACCCTAAGGCACCCTTAAGCACCTTAAAGCACTCTAAAGCACCCTCAGGCACCCTCAGGCACCCTCAGGCACCCTCATGCACCCTTAAGCACCTTAAAGCACCCTCAAGCAGCCTCAGACACCCTCATGCACCCTCAGGCACCCTCAGGCACCCTCAGGCACCCTTAAGCACCCTAAAGCACCCTCAGGCACCCTCAGGCACCCTTAAACACCTTAAAGCACCCTCAGGCACCCTCATGCACCCTCAGGCACCCTCAGGCACCCTTAAGCACCCTTAAAGCACCCTCAGGCACCCTCAGGCACTCAGCACCCTCAGGCACCCTCAGGCACCCTCAGGCACCCTCAGGCACCCTCAGGCACCCTTAAGCACCTTAAAGCACCCTCAGGCACCCTCAGGCACCCTAAGCACCCTCAGGCACCCTCAGGCACCCTAAGCACCTAAGCACCCTCAGGCACCCTCAGGCACCCTAAGCACCCTAGGCACCCTCAGGCACCCTAAGCACCCTAAAGCACCCTCAGGCACCCTCAGGCACCCTTAAGCACCCTCAGGCACCCTCGGCACCCTTAAGCACCCTAAAGCACCCTCAGGCACCCTCAGGCACCCTTAAGCACCCTCAGGCACCCTCAGGCACCCTAAGCACCCTTAAGCACCCTCAGGCACCCTCAGGCACCCTCAGGCACCCTTAAGCACCCTCAGGCACCCTCCGGCACCCTAAGCACCCTAAAGCACCCTCAGGCACCCTCAGGCACCCTCAGGCACCCTCAGGCACCCTCAGGCACCCTAAGCACCTTAAAGCACCCTCAGGCACCCTCAGCACCCTAAAGCACCCTAAGCACCCTCAGGCACCCTCAGGCACCCTAGCACCCTAGGCACCCTCAGGCACCCTCAGGCACCCTTAAGCACCTTAAAGCACCCTCAAGCAGCCTCAGACACCCTCAGGCACCCTCAGGCACCCTCCGGTACCCTTAAGCACCTTAAAACACAATCAGGCAGCCTCAGGCACCCTCAGGCACCCTCAGGCACCCTCCGGCACCCTTAAGCACCCTATAGCACCCTCAGGCACCCTCCGGTACCGTTAAGCACCCTAAAGCACCCTCAGGCACCCTCAGGCACCCTTAAGCACCCTCAGGCACCCTTCGGCACCCTAAAGCACCCTAAAGCACCCTCAGGCACCCTCAGGCACCCTCAGGCACCCTAAGGCACACTCAGGCACCCTAAGGCACCCTTAAGCACCTTAAAGCACTCTAAAGCACCCTCAGGCACCCTCAGGCACCCTCAGGCACCCTCATGCACCCTTAAGCACCTTAAAGCACCCTCAAGCAGCCTCAGACACCCTCATGCACCCTCAGGCACCCTCAGGCACCCTCAGGCACCCTTAAGCACCCTAAAGCACCCTCAGGCACCCTCAGGCACCCTTAAACACCTTAAAGCACCCTCAGGCACCCTCATGCACCCTCAGGCACCCTCAGGCACCCTCCGGCACCCTTAAGCACCTTAAAGCACCCTCAGGCAGGCTCATGCAGCCTCAGGCATCTTCAGGCACCCTCAGGCACCCTTAAGCACCTTAAAGCACCCTCAGGCACCCTCAGGCACCCTCAGGCACCCTCAGGCACCCTTAATCACCCTAAAGCACCCTCAGGCACCCTCAGGCACCCTCAGGCACCCTAAGGCACACTCAGGCACCCTAAGGCACCCTTAAGCACCTTAAAGCACTCTAAAGCACCCTCAGGCACCCTCAGGCACCCTCAGGCACCCTCATGCACCCTTAAGCACCTTAAAGCACCCTCAAGCAGCCTCAGACACCCTCATGCACCCTCAGGCACCCTCAGGCACCCTCAGGCACCCTTAAGCACCCTAAAGCACCCTCAGGCACCCTCAGGCACCCTTAAACACCTTAAAGCACCCTCAGGCACCCTCATGCACCCTCAGGCACCCTCAGGCACCCTCCGGCACCCTTAAGCACCTTAAAGCACCCTCAGGCAGGCTCAGGCAGCCTCAGGCATCTTCAGGCACCCTCAGGCACCCTTAAGCACCTTAAAGCACCCTCAGGCACCCTCCAGCACCCTAAAGCACCCTTAAGCACCCTAAGGCACCCTCAGGCACCCTCCGGCACCCTTAAGCACCCTATAGCACCCTCAGGCACCCTCCGGTACCGTTAAGCACCCTAAAGCACCCTCAGGCACCCTCAGGCACCCTTAAGCACCTTAAAGCACCCTCAGGCACCCTAAAGCACCCTAAAGCACCCTCAGGCACCCTCTGGCACCCTGAAGCACCATAAGGCACCCTACGGCACCCTAAAGCACCCTCAGGCACCCCAGGCACCCTCCGGCACCCTTAAGCACCCTATAGCACCCTCAGGCACCCTCTGGTACCGTTAAGCACCCTAAAGCACCCTCAGGCACCCTCAGGCACCCTTAAGCACCCTCAGGCACCCTCGGCACCCTCAAGCACCCTAGCACCCTGGCACCCTCAGGCACCCTCCGGCACCCTTAAGCACCTTAAAGCACCCTCAGGCAGCCTCAGGCACCCTCAGGCACCCTCAGGCACCCCAGCACCCTCAGGCACCCTTAAGCACCTTAAAGCACCCTCAGGCACCCTCCAGCACCCTAAAGCACCCTTAAGCACCCTCAGGCACCCTCAGGCACCCTCCGGCACCCTTAAGCACCCTATAGCACCCTCAGGCACCCTCCAGTACCGTTAAGCACCCTAAAGCACCCTCAGGCACCCTCAGGCACCCTTAAGCACCCTCAGGCACCCTTCGGCACCCTAAAGCACCCTAAAGCACCCTTAAGCACCCTCAGGCACCCTCAGGCACCCTCCGGCACCCTTAAGCACCCTATAGCACCCTCAGGCACCCTCCGGTACCGTTAAGCACCCTAAAGCACCCTCAGGCACCCTCAGGCACCCTTAAGCACCCTCAGGCTCCCTTCGGCACCCTAAAGCACCCTAAAGCACCCTCAGGCACCCTCAGGCACCCTCAGGCACCCTAAGGCACACTCAGGCACCCTAAGGCACCCTTAAGCACCTTAAAGCACTCTAAAGCACCCTCAGGCACCCTCAGGCACCCTCAGGCACCCTCATGCACCCTTAAGCACCTTAAAGCACCCTCAAGCAGCCTCAGACACCCTCATGCACCCTCAGGCACCCTCAGGCACCCTCAGGCACCCTTAAGCACCCTAACAGGCACCCTCAGGCACCCTCAGGCACCCTTAAACACCTAAAGCACCCTCAGGCACCCTCATGCACCCTCAGGCACCCTCAGGCACCCTCCGGCACCCTAAGCACCTAAAGCACCCTCAGGCAGGCACCTCAGGCACCGTTAAGCACCCTAAAGCACCCTCAGGCACCCTCAGGCACCCTCAGGCACCCTCAGGCACCCTCGGCACCCTAATCACCCTAAAGCACCCTCAGGCACCCTCAGGCACCCTCAGGCACCCTAAGGCACACTCAGGCACCCTAAGGCACCCTTAAGCACCTTAAAGCACTCTAAAGCACCCTCAGGCACCCTCAGGCACCCTCAGGCACCCTCATGCACCCTTAAGCACCTTAAAGCACCCTCAAGCAGCCTCAGACACCCTCATGCACCCTCAGGCACCCTCAGGCACCCTCAGGCACCCTTAAGCACCCTAAAGCACCCTCAGGCACCCTCAGGCACCCTTAAACACCTTAAAGCACCCTCAGGCACCCTCATGCACCCTCAGGCACCCTCAGGCACCCTCCGGCACCCTTAAGCACCTTAAAGCACCCTCAGGCAGGCTCAGGCAGCCTCAGGCATCTTCAGGCACCCTCAGGCACCCTTAAGCACCTTAAAGCACCCTCAGGCACCCTCAGGCACCCTCAGGCACCCTCAGGCACCCTTAATCACCTTAAAGCACCCTCAGGCACCCTCAGGCACCCTTAAGCACCTTAAAGCACCCTCAGGCACCCTAAAGCACCCTAAAGCACCCTCAGGCACCCTCTGGCACCCTGAAGCACCATAAGGCACCCTACGGCACCCTAAAGCACCCTCAGGCACCCCAGGCACCCTCCGGCACCCTTAAGCACCCTATAGCACCCTCAGGCACCCTCTGGTACCGTTAAGCACCCTAAAGCACCCTCAGGCACCCTCAGGCACCCTCAGGCACCCTTAAGCACCCTCAGGCACCCTTCGGCACCCTTAAGCACCCTTAAGCACCCTCAGGCACCCTCAAGCACCCTCAGGCACCCTCTGGCACCCTCAGGCACCCTCCGGCACCCTTAAGCACCTTAAAGCACCCTCAGGCAGCCTCAGGCACCCTCAGGCACCCTCAGGCACCCTCAGGCACCCTTAAGCACCTTAAAGCACCCTCAGGCACCCTCCAGCACCCTAAAGCACCCTTAAGCACCCTCAGGCACCCTCAGGCACCCTCCGGCACCCTTAAGCACCCTATAGCACCCTCAGGCACCCTCCAGTACCGTTAAGCACCCTAAAGCACCCTCAGGCACCCTCAGGCACCCTTAAGCACCCTCAGGCACCCTTCGGCACCCTAAAGCACCCTAAAGCACCCTAAGCACCCTCAGGCACCCTCAGGCACCCTAAGCACCCTCAGGCACCCTCAGGCACCCTTAAGCACCCTAAAGCACCCTAAAGCACCCTCAGGCACCCTCAGGCACCCTTAAGCACCCTCAGGCACCCTTCGGCACCCTTAAAGCACCCTCAGGCACCCTCAGGCACCCTCAGGCACCCTCAGGCACCCTCAGGCACCCTCAGGCACCCTTAAGCACCTTAAAGCACTCTAAAGCACCCTCAGGCACCCTCAGGCACCCTCAGGCACCCTCATGCACCCTTAAGCACCTTAAAGCACCCTCAGGCACCCTCAGGCACCCTAAAGCACCTTAAAGCACCCTCAGGCAGCCCTCAGGCACCCTCAGGCACCCTCAGGCACCCTAAAGCACCTAAAGCACCCTCAGGCACCCTCAGGCACCCTCAGGCACCCTCAGGCACCCTTACGCACCTTAAAGCACCCTCAGGCACCCTCAGGCACCCTCAGGCACCCTCAGGCACCCTCCGGCACCCTTAAGCACCTAAAGCACCCTCAGGCACCCTCAGGCACCCTCAGGCACCCTCAGGCACCCTTAAGCACCCTAAAGCACCCTCAGGCACCCTCCGGTACCCTTAAGCACCCTAAAGCACCCTCAGGCACCCTCAGGCACCTCCTGCACCCTAAAGCACCTTAAAGCACCCTCCGGCACCCTAAAGCACACTAAAGCACCCTCAGGCACCCTCAGGCACCCTAAAGCACCCTTAAGCACCCTCAGGCACCCTCAGACACCCTCAAGCACCCTCAGGCACCCTCAGGCAACCCTCAGGCACCCTTAAGCACCTTAAAGAACCCTCAGGCAGCCTCAGGCACCCTCAGGCACCCTAAAGGACCCTTAAGCACCCTCAGGCACCCTTAAGCACCCTAAAGCACCCTCAGGCACCCTCAGGCACCCTCAGGCACCCTTAAGCACCTTAAAGAACCCCTTCAGGCAGCCTCAGGCACCCTCAGGCACCCTCAGGCACCCTCAGGCACCCTCAGGCACCCTCAGGCACCCTCAGGCACCCTCAAGCACCCTCAGGCACCCTCAGGCACCCTCAGGCACCCTTAAGCACCCTAAAGCACCCTCAGGCAGCCCTCAGGCACCCTCCAGCACCCTAAAGCACCCTTAAGCACCCTCAGGCACCCTCAGACACCCTCAAGCACCCTCAGGCACCCTCAGGCACCCTCAGGCACCCTCAGGCACCCTTAAGCACCTTAAAGAACCCTCAGGCAGCCTCAGGCACCCTCAGGCACCCTTAAGCACCCTAAAGCACCCTCAGGCACCCTCAGGCACCCTTAAGCACCTTAAAGCAGCCCCAGGCACCCTCAGGCACCCTTAAACCCTTCCATGTGGCAGACTAAAATAAATCAGATTAAACAGAAAGTAGATTTTTGTAGATATCATATTTTGCCATGTAACAGATTTTAAAAAATCAGATTTTAATAGATGGTAGATTTTGAAAGATTGTATATTGTGCCATGTGACAGATAGAACAAAATGAGATTTAAACAGAAGGTAAGTATTCAGTGATGGCACATTTTGCCATGTGTCATATTTAAACAGATATGATTTGAACAGACAGTATATTGAGACAGATGGCACATTTTGCCATGGGGCATATTTAAACTGAGCAGATTTGCACAGACGTTAGATTTAGACGGATGGCATATTTTGCCATGTGGCAGATTAAAACAAATTAAATTAAATAGAAGGTGGATTTTTGTAGAAGGCACATTTTGCTATACGGTTGATTAAAACAAATCAGCTTTTAACAGATTTTGACAGGTGGCATATTTTGCCATGTGGCAGATTGAAACGAATCAGATTTTAATAGACTGTAGATTTTGACAGACGGCACATTTTGCTTTGTGGCAGATAGAACGAAATGAGATTTAAACAGAAAGTAAGTATTCAGAGATGGCACATTTTGCCATGTGGCAGATTGAAACCAGATTTTTTAAAGACGGCAGATTTTGATAGAAGGCACATTTTGCTATATGGCAGATCGAACAAAATGATATTTAAACAGAAGGTACGTATTCAGAGATGGCACATTTTGCCATGTGGCAGATTTAAACAGATAAGATTCGAAAACACAGTAGATTGAGACAGATGGCAAATTTTGCCATGTGGCATATTTAAACTGATCAGATTTGAACAGTTGTTAGATTTAGACAGATGGCACATTTTGCCATGTGGCAGATTGAAACAAATCAGATTTTTAAAGACGGCAGATTTTAACAGAAGGCACATTTTGCCATGTGGCAGATCGAACAAAAGAGATTTAAACAGAAGGTAAGTATTCAGTGATGGCACATTTTGCCATGTGTCATATTTAAACATATATGATTTGAACAGACAGTAGATTGAGACACATGGCACATTTTGCCATGTGGCATATTTAAACTTATCAGATTTGAACAGACGTTAGATTTAGAGGGATGGCACATTTTGCCATGTGGCAGATTAAAACAAATTATAATTAAATAGAAGATAGAGTTTTGTAAATGGCACATTTTGCCATACGGTAAATTAAATAAAATCAGATTTTAATCGACGGTAGATTTTGCAAGATTGTATATTGTGCAGATAGAATAAAATAAGGTTTTAATCGACGTAGATTTTGTCAGATGGCACATTTTGACATGTGGCAGATTGAAACCAGATTTTTAAAGACGGCAGATTTTGATAGAAGGCACATTTTGCTATACGGCAGATCGAACAAAATGAAATTTAAAAAGAAGGTACGTATTCAGAGATGGCACATTTTGCCATGTGGCAGATTTAAACAGATAAGAATTAAACAGCAGTAGATTGAGACAGATTGCACATTTGTGTGTTACAATGACGTCTCTGTGTGTTACAATGACGTCTCTATGTCTTACAATGACGTCTCTGTGTATTACAATGATTTCTTTGTGTATTACAAAGACGTCTCTGCCTATTACAATGACCCTTAAGCACCCTAAAGCACCCTCAGGCACCCTCAGGCACCCTTAAACACCTTAAAGCACCCTCAGGCACCCTCATGCACTCTCAGGCACCCTCAGGCACCCTCCGGCACCCTTAAGCACCTTAAAGCACCCTCAGGTAAGGCTCAGGCAGCCACAGGCACCTTCAGGCACCCTCAGGCACCCTTAAGCACCTTAAAGTACCCTCAGGCACCCTCAGGCACCCTCAGGCACCCTCAGGCACCCTTAATCACCTTAAAGCACCCTCAGGCACCCTTAGGCACCCTTAAGCACCTTAAAGCACCCTCAGGCACCCTAAAGCACCCTAAAGCACCCTCAGGCACCCTCTGGCACCCTGAAGCACCATAAGGCACCCTCCGGCACCCTAAAGCACCCTCAGGCACCCTCAGGCGTCCTCCGGCATCCCTTAAGCACCCTATAGCACCCTCAGGCACCCTCCGGTACCGTTAAGCACCCTAAAGCACCCTCAGGCACCCTCAGGCACCCTTAAGCACCCTCAGGCACCCTTCGGCACCCTAAAGCACCCTAAAGCACCCTCAGGCACCCTCAGGCACCCTCAGGCACCCTAAGGCACACTCAGGCACCCTAAGGCACCCTTAAGCACCTTAAAGCACTCTAAGCACCCTCAGGCACCCTCAGGCACCCTCAGGCACCCTCATGCACCCTTAAGCACCTTAAAGCACCCTCAAGCAGCCTCAGACACCCTCAGGCACCCTCAGGCACCCTCAGGCACCCTCCGGCACCCTTAAGCACCCTAAAGCACCCTCAGGCACCCTCAGGCACCCTCCGGCACCCTTAAGCACCCTAAAGCACCCTCAGGCACCCTCCGGTACCCTTAAGCACCCTAAAGCACCCTCAGGCACCCTCAGGCACCCTCAGGCACCCTCAGGCACCCTCCGCACCCTAAGCACCCTTAAAGCACCCTCAGGCACCCTCAGGCACCCTCAGGCACCCTCAGGCACCCTCAGGCACCCTCAGGCACCCTCAGGCACCCTTAAGCACCTTAAAGCACCCTCAGGCACCCTCAGGCACCCTCAGGCACCCTCAGGCACCCTCAGGCACCCTTAAGCACCCTAAAGCACCCTCAGGCACCCTCAGGCACCCTAAGCACCCTAAGGCACCCTCAGGCACCCTCAGGCACCATCAGCACCCTCAGGCACCCTCAGCACCCTCAGGCACCCTTAAGCACCCTCAGGCACCCTCAGGCACCCTAAAGCACCCTAAAGCACCCTCAGCACCCTCAGGCACCCTCAGGCACCCTAAGCACCCTTAAAGCACCCTCAGCAGCACCCTCAGGCACCCTCAGGCACCCTCAGGCACCCTTAAGCACCCTAAAGCACCCTCAGGCACCCTCAGGCACCCTTAAACACCTTAAAGCACCCTCAGGCACCCTCATGCACCCTCAGGCACCCTCAGGCACCCTCCGGCACCCTTAAGCACCTTAAAGCACCCTCAGGCAGCTCAGGCACCTCAGGCACCCTCAGGCACCCTCAGGCACCCTTAAGCACCCTTAAAGCACCCTCAGGCACCCTCAGGCACCCTCAGGCACCCTAAGCACCCTTAAAGCACCCTCAGGCACCCTCAGGCACCCTTAAGCACCCTAAAGCACCCTCAGGCACCCTAAAGCACCCTAAAGCACCCTCAGGCACCCTCGGCACCCTAAGCACCCTAAGGCACCCTCCGGCACCCTAAAGCACCCTCAGGCACCCTCAGGCACCCTCCGGCACCCTAAGCACCCTAAGCACCCTCAGGCACCCTCCGGCACCCTAAGCACCCTCAGGCACCCTCAGGCACCCTCAGGCACCCTTAAGCACCCTCAGGCACCCTCGGCACCCTTAAGCACCCTTAAGCACCCTCAGGCACCCTCAGCACCCTCAGGCACCCTCTGGCACCCTCAGGCACCCTCAGGCACCCTTAAGCACCCTCAGGCACCCTAAAGCACCCTAAAGCACCCTCAGGCACACCTCAGGCACCCTCAGGCACCCTTAAGCACCTTAAAGCACCCTCAGGCACCCTCAGGCACCCTAAGCACCCAGCACCCTCGGCACCCTAAGCACCTAAAAGCACCCTCAGCCACCCTCAGGCACCCTCAGGCACCCTTAAGCACCCTAAAGCACCCTTAGGCACCTTCAGGCACCCTTAAGCACCCTTAAAGCAGCCCTCAGGCACCCTCAGGCACCCTCAGGCACCCTTAAGCACCTTAAAGCACCCTCAGGCAGCCTCAGGCACCCTCAGGCACCCTCAGGCATCCTTAGGCACCCTCAGGCACCCTATAGCACCCTAAAGCACCCTCAGGCACCCTCAGGCACCCTCAGGCAACCTCCGGCACCCTTAAGCACACTCAGGCAGCCTCAGGCACCCTCAGGCACCCTCAGGCACAATCAGGCACCCTCAGGCACCCTTAGGCATCCTCAGGCACCCTCCGGCACCCTAAAGAACCCTTAAGCACCCGCAGGCACCCTCAGGCACCCTCCGGTACCCTTAAGCACCCTAAAGCACCCTCAGGCACCCTCAGGCACCCTCCGGCACCCTCAGGCACCCTCTGGCACCCTCACGCACCCTCAGGCACCCTTAAAATTTTAAAGATGGCACATTTTGCCCTGTGGCAAATTTTAAAAAAATCAGCTTTTAACAGATTTTGAATGGTGGCACATTTTGCCATGTGGCAGATTGAAACGAATCAGATTTTAAAAGACGTGAGATTTTTACCAATGGCACACATTTTGCCATATGGAAGCTTGAATAAAATCAGATTTTAACAGAAGAAAGATTTTATAAATGGTACATTTAATTAACCATGTGGCAAATTAAAACAAATCAGATTTTAACTGACGATAAAATTTGAACAATGGCATATTTTGCAATGTGGCAGATTAAATAAAATCAGATTTTAATAAACTCTAGATATTAACAGATGGCACATTTTGCAATGGGGCAGATTGAATCAGATCAGATTTTAACTGACAGTAAATTTTGAACATTGGCACATTTAGCCATTTGGCAGATTGAAACAACTAAGATTTTAACACATGGTCGATTTAGACGGACGGCACATTTTTCAATGTGGCAGACTAAAATAAATCAGATTAAACAGAAAGTAGATTTTTGTAGATATCATATTTTGCCATGTAACAGATTAAAAAAAATCAGATTTTAATAGATGGTAGATTTTGAAAGATTGTATATTGTGCCATGTGACAGATAGAACAAAATAAGATTTAAAGAGAAGGTAAGTATTCAGTGATGGCACATTTTGCCATGTGTCATATTTAAACAGATATGATTTGAACAGACAGTATATTGAGACAGATGGCACATTTTGCCATGGGGCATATTTAAACTGAGCAGATTTGCACAGACGTTAGATATAGACGGATGGCATATTTTGCCATGTGGCAGATTAAAACAAATTAAATTAAATAGAAGGTAGATTTTTGTAGAAGGCACATTTTGCTATATGGTTGATTAAAACAAATCAGCTTTTAACAGATTTTGACAGGTGGCATATTTTGCCATGTGGCAGATTGAAACGAATCAGATTTTAATAGACTGTAGATTTTGACAGACGGCACATTTTGCTTTGTGGCAGATAGAACGAAATGAGATGTAAACAGAAAGTAAGTATTCAGAGATGGCACATTTTGCCATGTGGCAGATTTAAACAGATAAGATTCGAAAACACAGTAGATTGAGACAGATGGCAAATTTTGCCATGTGGCATATTTAAACTGATCAGATTTGAACAGTTGTTAGATTTAGACAGATGGCACATTTTGCCATGTGGCAGATTGAAACAAATCAGATTTTTAAAGACGGCAGATTTTAACAGAAGGCACATTTTGCCATGTGGCAGATCGAACAAAAGAGATTTAAACAGAAGGTAAGTATTCAGTGATGGCACATTTTGCCATGTGTCATATTTAAACATATATGATTTGAACAGACAGTAGATTGAGACACATGGCACATTTTGCCATGTGGCATATTTAAACTTATCAGATTTGAACAGACGTTAGATTTAGAGGGATGGCACATTTTGCTATGTGGCAGATTAAAATAAATTATAATTAAATAGAAGATAGATTTTTGTAAATGGCACATTTTGCCATACGGTAAATTAAATAAAATCAGATTTTAATCGACGGTAGATTTTGAAAGATTGTATATTGTGCCATGTGGCAGATAGAATAAAATAAGGTTTTAATCGACGTAGATTTTGTCAGATGGCACATTTTGACATGTGGCAGATTGAAACCAGATTTTTAAAGACGGCTGATTTTGATAGAAGGCACATTTTGCTATATGGCAGATCGAACAAAATGATATTTAAACAGAAGGTACGTATTCAGAGATGGCACATTTTGCCATGTGGCAGATTTAAACAGATAAGATTCGAAAACACAGTAGATTGAGACAGATGGAAAATTTTGCCATGTGGCATATTTAAACTGATCAGATTTGAACAGTTGTTAGATTTAGACAGATGGCACATTTTGCCATGTGGCAGATTTAAACAAATCAGATTTTTAAAGACGGCAGATTTTAACAGAAGGCACATTTTGCCATACGGCAGATCGAACAAAAGAGATTTAAACAGAAGGTAAGTATTCATTGATGGCACATTTTGCCATGTGTCATATTTAAACATATATGATTTGAACAGACAGTAGATTGAGACACATGGCACATTTTGCCATGTGGCATATTTAAACTTATCAGATTTGAACAGACGTTAGATTTAGAGGGATGGCACATTTTGCCATGTGGCAGATTAAAACAAATTATAATTAAATAGAAGATAGAGTTTTGTAAATGGCACATTTTGCCATACGGTAAATTAAATAAAATCAGATTTTAATCGACGGTAGATTTTGCAAGATTGTATATTGTGCCATGTGGCAGATAGAATAAAATAAGGTTTTAATCGACGTAGATTTTGTCAGATGGCACATTTTGACATGTGGCAGATTGAAACCAGATTTTTAAAGACGGCAGATTTTGATAGAAGGCACATTTTGCTATACGGCAGATCGAACAAAATGAAATTTAAAAAGAAGGTACGTATTCAGAGATGGCACATTTTGCCATGTGGCAGATTTAAACAGATAAGAATTAAACAGCAGTAGATTGAGACAGATTGCACATTTGTGTGTTACAATGACGTCTCTGTGTGTTACAATGACGTCTCTATGTCTTACAATGACGTCTCTGTGTATTACAATTATTTCTTTGTGTATTACAAAGACGTCTCTGCCTATTACAATGACGTCTTTGTCTATTATAATGACGTCTCTGCCTATTACAATGACGTCTCTGCCTATTACAATGACGTCTCTGCCTATTACAATGACGCCTCTGCGTATTACAAAAACGTCTCTGAGTATTACATTGACGTCTCTGTGTATTACAATAACGTCTCTACGTATTGCAATGACGTCTCTGTGTATTACATTAACGTCTCTGCGTATTAAAATGACGTCTCTGTGTTTTACAATGATGTCTTTGTGTATTACAATGACGTCTCTGCCTATTAAAATAACGTATCTGTGTATTATAATGACGTCTCTGTGTATTACAATGACGTCTCTGCGTATTACAATGACGTTTTTGTGTATTACAATGACGTCTCTGCGTATTACAATGACGTCTCTGCCTATTACAATGAAGTCTCTTTCTATTACGATGACGTCTTTGTCTATTAAAATGACGTCTCTGCGTTTTACAAGAACATCTCTGTGTATTACAATGACGTCTCTGTGTATTACAATGACGTCTCTGTGTATTACAATGACGTCTATGTGTATTACAATGACGTCTTTGCCTATTACAATGCCGTATTTGCCTATTACAATGACGTGTCTGTGTATTACAATGACGTCTCTGTGTATTACAATGACGTCTCTGCGTATTACATCTACGTCTTTGTCTATTACAATGAAGTCTCTGCCTATTACAATGACGTCTCTGTATATTACAATGACGTCTCTGCGTATTACAATGACGTCTCTGCCTATTACAATGACGTCTCTGCCTATTACAATGACGTCTCTGTGTATTACAATGACGTTTCTGCGTATTACAATGACGTCTCTGTGTATTACAATGACGTCTCTGTGTTTTACAATGATGTCTTTGTGTATTACTATAACGTCTCTGCCTATTACAATGACGTCTCTGTGTATTATAATGACGTCTCTGTGTATTACAATTACGTCTCTGTGTATTATAATGACGTCTCTGTGTATTACAGTTACGTCTCTGCGTATTACAATGACGTTTCTGTGTATTACAATGATGTCTCTGCGTATTACAATGACGTCTCTGTCTATTACAATGACGTCTCTGAGTATCACAATGACGTCTCTGTATATTACAATTACGTCTCTGCGTATTACAATGACGTCTCTGTCTATTACAATGACGTCTCTGCGTATTACAATTACGTATCTGTGTTTTAAAATGACGTCTCTGCGTATTACAATTACGTCTCTGTGTATTACAATGACGTCTTTGTCTATTACAATGACGTCTCTGCCAATTATAAGGATGTAACTGTCTATTAAAATGACGTCTCTGTGTATTACAATGACGTCTCTGCGTATTACAATGACGTCTTTGTCTATTACAATGACGTCTTTGCGTATTACAATGCATATTTTGAGGGCTTGGACAGGTTTTGGACAGAGTTCGGACAGCTTTTGGACAGAGTTTGGACAGCTTTTGAACAGCTTTTGGACAGGGCTTGGACAGGTTTTGGACATAGATTGGACAACAAAGAATATAGACGTCTAGTGTAGGAATAAAACATAATTTTGACAGAGATTTGAGAAAGCTATATCATTTCTTTGACAGGCCTTTGACAGTTTTGGACAGAGTTTAATTAGGGCTTGGACAGCTTTTGGAAAAAGTTTCGACAGGGCTTGGACAGGTTTTGGACAGATTTTGGACAGCTTTTGGACAGCTTTTGGACAGGGCTTGGAAGGTTTTGGACAGAGATTAGACAACATAGAATATAGATGTCTAGTGAAGGAATGAAACAGCATTTAGACAGAGATTTGAGAATGCTATATCATTTTTTTGACAGGGCTTTGACAGTTTCGGACAGAATTTGATTAGGGCTTGGACAGGTTTTGGACACAGATTGGACAACATAGAATATAGACATCTAGTGAAGGAATGAAACAGAACTAAGACAAGATTTGAGAAAGCTATATCATTCCTTTGACAGGGCTTTGACAGTTTTGGACAGAGTTTGATTAGGGCCTTGACAGGTTTTGGACAGAGATTGGACAATTTGGAATACAGACGTCTAGTACAGGGATTAAACAAAACTTAGACAGCGCTTTGAGAAAGCTATCTCATTTCTTGGACAGGGCTTGGACAGTTTTGGACAGAATTTGGATAGGAATTAAACAGGTTTTGGACAGAGTTTGGACAGCTTTTGGACACAGATTTGACAACATAGAATATAGACGTCTAGTGAAGGGATGAAACAGAACTTAGACAGAGCTTTGAGAAAGATATATCATTTCTTTGACAGGGCTTGGACAGTTTTGGACAGAATTTGGATAGGAATTAAACAGTATTTGGACAGAGTTTGGACAGCTTTTGGACAGAGATTGCACAGGGCTTGGACAGGTTTTGGACAGAGTTTGGACAGCTTTTGGACAGGGCTTGAACAGGTTTTGGACATAATTTTGATAGGAATTAAACAGATTTTGGACAGAGTTTGGACAGCTTTTGGACAGGGCTTGCACAGGTTTTGGACACAGATTGGGCAACATAGAATATAGACGTCTAGTGAAGGAATGAAACAGAATTTAGACAGAGATTTGAGAAAGCTATATCATTTCTTTGACAGGGCTTTGACAGTTTTGGACAGAGTTTGATTAGGGCTTGGACAGGTTTTGGACAGGTTTTGGACATCTTTTTGACTGCTTTTGGACAGGGCTTGGACATGTTTTGGACAGAGATTGGACAAAATAGAATATAGACGTCTAGTGAAGGGATGAAACAGAACTTAGACAGAGCTTTGAGAAAGCTATATCATTTCTTTGACAGGGCTTGGACAGTTTTGGACAGAATTTGGATAGGAATTA
>CALYLW010002965.1:0-21751 GCA_944989445.1 Ampullaceana balthica | reverse complement strand
AAAATGGGTCACAAGTTTTTTAGTATATTACCTATAAAGTTTATATAAGGGGCTTAAAAAATTCACACAAAAAATGATAACTTGACTTCTGTTACTGAACTTACTGTTTACGATAAAAAGATGAAATTGGTGTTTTTAGAAAGCTTAGAGTCTAGCCCTTTCAAATGATATATGTTTTAACATGATAGGATAATATTTAAATATCTTGTCAAAGTAGGCCTACCTATAGAAACTGCAGGATTACCCGTGCCGTAGTCTATTGTCATTGTACTATTAGTACTATTAGACACTATGGCAATTTAATCTTATAACAAATAACTATATTTTTACTATGCTTGAAATTATAAAATTTTTGGGTGCGCAATAATCAATCAATCTTGAATTGCCATTGATCATTCTATTTTCTCAGTACTATAGTTTTACTACTATATAATAATACACTAGGGTCCTATACTTAATACTCATTCAGTCTCAGTCGTTGATCATTGACATTTTCATTTCATTTTCATTCAGTTTCAGATTCATTGCTTTTTCACTTACGTCGTCATCGAGAAAATCCAAATACTCTCTTTGAATTTCTCTTAAGCGCTGATCCACTTCTGTCGCCATGGCAGTTAAGACCTTTGAAGTTTTTATTTCAATTAGAATTAAAAACAAATGAGACTATGACTTTGGTTTCTTTCACTTGTCAATAAAATTACATAAAACATTAAGGAAAACAAACAAGAACGCGCCAAACTTGTCACGTGACAATTTCGCGGGAGTTTCTTTTGGGACCGAAAATGTACGAAATTGTCATAGACCATATTTATTTGCGGATTCTTTCGGTACTTGAAAATAAGGGAAACAATTATGCGGAAACACAAGAAGTGGTAAAAAAATACACTGTGTGCAATCAGTAAACAATACAAAAACAAATTTATAAAGTTATGTCTTCGAACGATAACAGTGATGATGAAATATTAGGTCTGGGACAATCGAGCTCAACGTATGATAAATCCTCATTTGATAAAGAAACTGATAAAGAAATAACTCGTCTAGAGCTTGATCACTGTGACGCGGAAGATGAGGAAATGCTGTTACTTTCCTCCCCGTCTCCACAAGCTGATAAAACTAAAACTTCCAATGAGACCAGTCCTAAAGAAAGTGAATTAAGTAGTTATACTCATCCGACCAAAGCGTCTGTAGTAAACAATGTTTGTCCTGAAACAGTGGAAGTTATTACAGATGATGATGACGATGATGTTTTGGAGATATTGGATGATGAAACAGATGAAGATGAGGTTGCTGCAAAAAATAAAATAACCTCAAATTTGTGTCATAAGACATTGGAGGATGAAGATAGTCAAGAAGATACAGACGAAGAAGAATTTGATGAAGAAGAGGAACTTGTTAGTGATGATGAGATAGATAGTTGTGTCGAAAGTGATGAATCAAATTTATTCATTGACGGAAAAATCAATATATTTCACATTCATGGTGGATTTTTTATATGGAATGCCGAAGGCAAACATTTAAATTTAATTCGTTCATTTTATTTCTATAACTATAATATTAATCAATAGTTTGGTCTACTTCTATATTATTCAAAGGGGGGCTAGAATTATTATTAATAGAAAAATGTCTAATATGTCCTATGCCTATGTTATTTTTGTAATTTATGTTTATAATCTTTAGTATCATATTAATTGTATTATATTATTCAATTATTCACACTTGAGTTATATTAAATTATATACTTAATCTACAGATGTGCAGATGCTAAGGGAGGAATGCAGGATTGTTGGTAAGCTTACTGGTTGTCTACCTCGAGCACCAAGACAAAACAACCAGTTGGGTCTTCCTTTACAGTTGATGCCTGAAGAAGCAAAACTTCTGGTTGATATTGGTCAGTTGAATGTTTTTTCTTAAGCCTGTTTAGGTATGTTACTGTTTTCCTTCCACAAAACACCATGACCTTATTTTAATTGTTTTTGTGAGTCTATTTATGACCTGGAGTGTGTAGCTCATTTTTTTTTATGGATGTCATTTTTATTGTGCCTGTTTTATGCTACTTTTACATTTTTATCAAAGTAGGTGTTTTTTAATTGTAGATTTAAGTCTAAGTTTGATGGCTTTTGCAATCTTAGTCTGTTTCAAACTGCAATAACCGAATGTGGTTAAATTTATATCTGACTAGTCTAAAAGGTCCTTCTTGTCAATATAAATTTGCATGGCTAAACATCTGAGATCAATTACACAAGATAACAATGTCCCACACAATGTCCCGTCTTGAAATACTTCAATAAACAGGACCTTATTGCTGTAATTGATGTGTCTGTCACAGCAATTCTCTCTTGCACTAACGCACATGGATTAGTCAACATTGAGAATAACCTTAATTAGGATTATGGGACCTTTACACCACATGACATGAATGTCGTATGTCATAGTCTCGCTGACGTGTTGACATATGACCTCTGTTCCCTTTAAGCGCCATACCACAGCTATCTGCCTGACCTTCGTAGCAGCAGATAATTACTGCATAGAAAATTTTATTAAGTTTAAGGTTATGTGTTTGTGGGACTTAATATTTTCCAAAGACAAAATGATATTGGCAAAACCAACGGATAAAGAAACCTTAGAGGGAAAATTGCACCTGACCCTGCCCTCTCCTTCTCATTGCCTTTATAAACCTTTGTCTCTGGTCCTTATCTTTCTACACACTATAGATACGTTTTGCTTTAGTTTCATGCTCCTTTTTTTAAAATTTGTTCACTGAGAAAGGTTTGCACTGATAAGTTCATTGTTGTTGTTTTTTTGTGTGCCTTTGTAATCTAAACCATACCCTATCTAATAACTTTTTTTTTACCTATCCTTATTGCAGCCCCACCCCACTTAATCACGTTTCCCTTTGCATGGTACTAACGTTAATTTTTGTGTTTTAATTAAATAGAGCTACATACTTACAGAGTTTAAAATATGATATGTAACAAACCGGATTTAATGATTTTGATTAACTGGATAAATTAATGTTCGTTAGAAATTAAATTTGAAGAAAGCAACTTGGACTTTTCTTTTCTCAGATGCTGCTGCGGTTGTCAATAATGATCCTGTCTCTTCCCGGGTGCTAAAAATTAGAGAAGAAGCATTCAAAAATATTAGAAGGGAAAATTTTGAAATTCAGGTTTTTATTTATTTTTTAAAAAAATATAATACTTAACTAAAAGTAAGATCAATGTAATTTTAATGGTGAAATCAAAAGTGATAAATGGCTTGTCCGATTAAAAAAAAATTTACCAAGAAAGTCCTCTGAGTAGACATACATAGTCTGCAGTTATCTACTGATTCAACGTTTAGTTGCGTCCCTTTGAATTAAAAAAATAAATAAATGACGTCTAAACAAATACAATCAAAATCTCATAAATAAATTGTTACTTAAATTCATAATTTTCAGTGCAAATTTGTTGACTATGAAAATATTTTATTCTATAGCAAAAACTGTATAGAGTTTCTAGAGAGGAAGAAGTTAAACAGCGTTTTAAAGATATAATTGCTGGGAAGAAAGCTAAGAAACGAAAGTTGCAAACTAGTGAACACTTGCAAGATGAAGAAAACATAGCAAGTACAAATACTGAGCCTATTGCAGGCACATCAGGCTGCAATACCCCCAAGAAGAGTAAAGCTGATGTTAATGAGTGTGACGCTGATCACCTTACTGTGGAAGACATAGTGAAATCTGAGACATCAGCCCAGCATGCTTTGGTTCAAATTTTTACAGGTAGAGTAAGGATACTTCATAATTTTTATTGAACTAACTCCTATCAAGTGCACATGGTAAGGCATTGCTACTTATTTGCCTTAAATTTATTGTGTGCCTAGCAACCCAACCACCAAATACAACTCTTTTTGCTATTCTTATTAAAACTTTAATTTCTTAACGGAGGTTGTCAAGGAACTAGTACAGTGAAACCTGTTGGCTCAGCATACTCACAAACTTCAATGGTTTTTTTAATAAAAAGCACAGTAAAATTAAATAAATACCTGTGTTAATTTTTGAAAATGTAAATTTTAGGTTAATTAGTTTCATAATGTAAATATGTATAACATTGGTAATGGTAAGCACTTTTGGTCAACTACAGAGATATATTTTATAAAATGTGATAGGTGGGAAAAATCATGGCCTGCCCCAGATTTCAATCATTTTAGCAGTACCTCTGGGCATTATGATCTAAATTTTGTATTAAATATGAGATGATAGAAACAAGATAAGAGAAAGGATTGTACAGCTCAGCTAAAGACAGTTTGAAATACAATTTATACAATCTACATTTTGTTTTGATCCAGAAAGTGGATTTTGTTTTGTGTCCATAACTATTAAGATGGTTATTGTAAATTTGTATTTCAAAGAAAATCCATGGAAGCAAAGTGTTCAAAGTGCTTATGACTGGGTCTATCCATGTACAGAGAAAGAAATTTTGAGGTACTTGGTCTTTAGAGATTTGTGGAATAAAGGATTCCATTTGACCTCAGGATCCAAATTTGGAGGGGACTTTCTTGTGTATCCAGGTGACAATGTCTTTTTATGCTTTTGTAGTTTCTTAAAGTCTTATTTATCTTATCCCCTAAAGTACCAATTGAACTGCTCAGTCCTCATAACTATTATGTAGCTGTTAACCAGTAAAATGCTGTGTGTTATTACTGTTGTTATATTAATCTAATTGCTTTATGCCTGCTCGTAATACTTTTATATGGATGATATAATTTTTGTTTTTTCTTCAGATTTTTTATTAGTTTAAAATACAGTCGAAACCGGTTAAGTCGACGGCGTTGGGGTATGAAAAATGGCATCGACATAACCGATGATCGAGTTAAAACGAAAACCAATATGGCGGCAAAATATTAACATGCGTTTCAAATTTCTTTATATACGTGTTTTGCGTTAATTAGTGATGGGACGATTAATCAGAATCGTATCGGAATATAAGAAATATCAATATAATGTTAAATTGTGTGATATATTATATTATGCGAAATGGAACGTCCTTGCGAGTATGATTTATGTAAATGAATTAGTGACTCGGCTCTGACTGAGTTCGTCCTTGAACTTTATTATTACATGCTATTTACTACTAATACTAATGATGTAATTATAATTAAAGTCATAATCTTGATGGGATGCGGTGGTCGAGGGACAGCGCGCTCGATTGGCGTACTGATGGTCACGGGTTCGAATCCATGTGACGGCAAGGATTTGTTCCCGGGGCCTAGGGCGTCCCTGAGTCACCCAGCTCCGGATGGGCACCTAACACTAGTTAGGCGAGCTGGGTAATGCGTGGAACCCACATAGCCGTGGCCTGTGAACGCTGCATCACTTGCCAACAGATCATCTGTCATGGTCTGTGGACGCAATTATCTTCTGCATAGAAGGAGCGTTGTTATAGATAAGATAATTTTAGTGTAAGTTTATTACTAATAAATACCAAGGCATTTATTTGTATAAGGACCAAGGAAAACAATCAATATTCAAATAAATATATTTGTAGGTACTATAGTCGTTCGCGTATCGTTCTGCGCATGTCGAAAAAAGTCGCAAATATTGTTTCAATTTGTTAATAATTGACTACCATTACGCTAGGACTAGTGTTTACCGTAGTTACAACTATCGAACGACCGCTTACACTCATCTTTAAAAATGTTTAGGCTTATTTATTTAAGTTTTAAGTCTTCGGAATTTAAATAATTTATTCAGCTGCAACTTCAATAAGCCCGTAATAGCTTTTTACCCCGGAGTTCGTGTTTGTTGTGTTAGCGACGGTGACTTCAAATCGCTTTCTCCCTATTCCAGTATCTAAATAATATACACGTCATCACTTTTAGTCTACTTCGTCTACGGCTAAGGAATGCTTTTTAAATTTTTTTTATAGATTTTAATTTGCTTAGTTGTCGAGGCACTGTACGGTCAAAGGTCACGGCTATTACTACAGCGCTCTAAGTGAACTCAAAGGGTCGGGGGGGGACAAGTTACGGCGTTTTCTAGTTCGGGATAATGAGGGTGGGGGAGGAGGCTAGACAGGTCTTTGATGTTTATATAAAAGGAAGCCTCTTGCTTTGACATACCAATACAAGACCGTGAGAAGAGACACCTTCCCTCCCCTCCCCCACTGTTATACATCTACAGTGGGTTTTCTTTTTAAATTGAGTCAGAGCATGCCTTGGTAAATGGCCAGTGTAGCTCAACCCCACCTCGTCGTGGGATCGTCGTGTGCGCTGCGAAATTCAATAATTCTGGCAAGTTGACGAGTGAAACATAATATGGTATTTAAATAAATTCCATCTTATTATGACTGTTTACTCCGTTTTATCAGGACTTAGTCGGTATATTAGCTTATTACCCGGAGTTAATTTTATGTTGTGTTACGAAAGAATACCAGAGCCAACACGTGAGCGAACGTGACATCAAAATCAAAGCGTTTTCTTAAAAATAATAATATTCTGGTCTATAAATATAAAAATACACGTCATCACTGTTTGTGGAGTTCGCTAGTGACTGATTTTTTAAAAAAATGTATTCGCTTAGTTACCGAAGCATAGTACCAGAAGTAACAGTGCTGAGCAAGCGGGCTGTGACGTCACCAGCAGACCCTGGTGAGGCAGAAAATTGGTCCCTTCCCTTGGTTATAAAAAAAATCATAGCTAACATTTTCAAAAGCTTGCGATTGGTCATGGGGATCGAGCTAACCAAGTTAAGTTGCAAATTTGGCCCTCTTTTGTGCTCGAGGTACTAGGTTTCGGCGACTTACAAAAATCGAATTAGCTGATGAAAAAATGCTAAGACAAAGAGAGAATTTGGCGGTTCCAATGAAAAACGTCGACATAATGGGGTGGTCGAGCTAACCGAGCTTGAGGTAAGTGGGTTCGACTGTACAAGAGGAAAAAAATGAGAATTTTTAAAATAAATTTACTTAATTTAATACAAAAACCCGTAAAAAACAAAGTTTTTGAATATAAATCCTTTATATACGAGACATAACTAAAAGTATGTTCATTATAATACGCATCGCAGGACAATCCAAAATTTTAGTTATGACTCATATATAAAGGATTTATAGTAAAAAACTGCTACAGTCTGTCTGCTAAATTTCAGCTCTATTTGATCGCGGGGAAAGGGTTATAAAAATATGTTTAATATAATGCACACCCCCCGACAGACTAGCATTTACATTTACAAATCGCGAATATAATTATAAAAAAGTATGGTCATTATAATACGCATCGCTCCTAGCAACAGGAAAATATTAAAAAGGTTAATAATAATATAATACCCACCGTGGCAGTCTAGCACAAAAATTTACATGCTACATAGAGATAATCTAAAAATTAATTACTTACATTACAGTACGTTTGATGGATGTGAAATTTTCTTAGGTCATTTGTATTATTGCCACGATTCTGCATGCAAAATTTCACCTCATTAGCATATGGGGAAGTGGGTTAAAAAGCGATAAAAAGTTTTTTTCTTCAAACAACCAGACGCCACGAGTTAATATAAAGGATTTAAACATTTATTTTAAACTTAAACTCGTTGTTTGGGATTTCCCCTCTCATGAGAAGGACTGACCAAAACATATTTCTGATTTCTCACAGGCGATCCTGCACGATACCATTCCCACTACATAGCTGTCTGCAGAAGCCAGTACGATGAGATCCCTAGCCTAGATATTGTTACACTTGGTCGGCTAGCAACCACTGTGAGGAAGACAGCACTTCTCTGCACGTTAGATAAGAACAGGAGAGTGATCTACACATCTTTAAAATGGACAGGGATCACGTGATTTTTTAATATCATCATCATAGCAATTGTCAGTGGGGCCAAATCTTTGTGAATTGTGCTTTACATGTATGTCGGCAGGTGAGCTTATTAATTATTGCCACCTTTGATTGCCTCACTACTCTGTATTCACACCATGCAAATTTGTGTTTTCTTTAACTCACTAGCTCCTGAAGGGCTACTTCCGAATCTATTTCATATTGCGGACAAAAGGGAAGCAACTTTGTTAAGCTTTTGATTCCATTAGAAAATGCTTTTATTTTCTAAAGATATTCGTTTATCTTAAAAAATAAAATGATAAATGAATCAAGAAATGAATTAAGTTTAATAATGATACAAAACGTGCGCTGCGAAATAATAACGATTTAAGTCCGATAACGCGATTTTCGGCACCTCGGGTGAATACATACGCCATATAGACGGGTCAGACTAATTCACGCATGGATCGAAAGTGAAAGAAGATAAAAACATCCGGTAATTTTTATTGAAATCTCGTAGAATCACACAATAGCAGGAAGTCTCGAGGAAAGCGAGATTTCGATGCTATTGTTAACTAAAAATACGAGAGTGCGTCACTAGGCGAACAGATGCATTTAAGCGCATCCGTACGGACCCCTATAAGGACGCATTTAGTCGCATCAGGAGCTAATGAGTTAAGATACGTTTGTCAGTTTGCCAAGGGATTTATATGCTCACTGATGTGGAGGAGATTTGTAATAACATGTTTTGGATGATAACATTTTTATAATTTTGGAATTGTAAATCACTGTAAGACACAAATTTCAAACCATATGTAGTCATATCGGAACAATTTTTTACAAATTTGTAGTGTATTTATCCTCTTGTAGTTTTTAACTCATTCCCCCATTGCAACTTAATTTGTCCTTGTGGGGTTCCTATGGTTGCATCCAAATGCGTGCCGGCACATAGTGAAACACAAGTTTTTAAAATCTTGTTTCACTTTCAATCCATGTGTGATTTATTTTGACGCTTCTCTATCATAACATGTTTTCACCTGAGGTGCTGGTCTTTATTCTTCATGTTTTCGCTGTGAATGCTATACTATTATTAAATTTAACTCATTTCTTGCTGTATTAATTTTTTAAATTATAAGATAAATTACTATTTGAAGAAAATAAAAAATGTTATTGTAATGGAATCAGAAGCTAAAGGAAGCTACTACCCTATTGTCAGGAAAATTTTGTTGACACGGAAGTAGTGAGGGATTGAGTTAAATTAATTATAATCCTTTAACTTTAAAATTGAGCAAACATATATGAATTGTACTGAAACATCAAAATTTGTATTGCTTCTTTAAATAAAGCCTAACATTTATTGTTTTATTTACACAAATGTTTGTGTCTCTTTTTATTTACCTGCTTTATAGCAGTAAAAAGTTGTATAATGTATAGAATAACAAGATAATTGTGATTATAACTAGCCTGTCAAGCCTTATGTAGTTGAAGTATATCAATATCACTGGGTATTTTTTTAATAACATTAACTACTTTTATTTTCATACAATATCAGTACAACGTAAAATATAAATATCCTTTTCCAGTGATGAGGGACCAGTTTTTACATAAATTCAGGATTTTAAAGGATTTCATTGTTATAAGTTTAAGGGTGTGAATCTGAAAAGACATGCCTTAATATCTAGTAGTACAGTATTGGAAGCGCAATCAAAATCTTTTGCAAGGGGGTAATAGTGGTATAATTTATATTAATACTATTAAGATGAAATGCTTGGAGAGAAGCATCATTAAATTATGGAAAATTCCTTTACTTACTTAACATTACATGTAGAAATTTCAATGTTTTTATTAATTAAATTTATATCATGGCAATTATTGTACAAAAGACTTCCTTGGTGTTTCTTCTTAACATACTTTTTTTTTAGTGGATCTGAGAATTGCTTATTTAAAAATGAAGCTTTGTGGCCATCATCATAATGCTGAGACTTTGATAAGTTGGAGATTATTCACATGTGTTTGGGTTAAATGAATCTTATGAAAGTGTGGTATCTTTAATCTAATTTGTCACAAAATCCTATGAAATGACTGGGGTTTAGTGAAAACTGCTGCTAAATTTCTGTGTACTCTTTTACCTCATTCCACAAATGGCATGACACCCCCCTCTCCCCAGTGATTAGGCAGATACAGTTAGAACCACATACAAATATATTTTTTAGAGAGATTTAGTTCTTTTGGTAAATGCTCTTATTAATATATACCCCCAGCCCAAAGAAAAAACCCCACACTCTTACATTACATATAACATTCATTTGACAACATTTCATAAATCAACAAACTCAATGAAAAGCATTTAGTCCACTTTATAACAACTAATGCAGTTTACTGTAAAATCATAAACTTGATAAATTGACTAAAAACATCAACTTGAAGTAAATAATCCATTATTACAATGTTCTGACATATCAATTAGCTGTCTTACATTTAAGATACAAATATCAAAACATGGTACATGGCTGTCAAATATCAAAACACAGGACATGTCTGTCAACAATTTATTAAAAATCTCATTTTTAAAATTAAAAATACATGTTAAAATTAAATTGATGTACTTACCTTTTTTTAATGTTATCACATGTCAAAAGCCTATTGATAAATGTTATTTTGTAGGTCTATTTGCTTAGTATTACAAATGATGCAATTTAAAAATTGAGCATTACTCATAAATTATTTGTTTTATTTATATATTATATAATTTTAATGCACAGAACTATATACAGTATTTTACACTTGAAATATTGAAGCAGTAGATAAATGAAAAATGTACAAATGCATAACTCTGAAAAATAAAAATTTATGTAGTACAGTATTTACATCAGGTGAATTAAAGGAAAAATGATATATATCCAGAAATAAAGATTTAATGCGTATTAATATGACCAGATTCAATTGCATTGTATTGTATTAAACTTGTTGACTTTGTTCCAAGATCAAGAATATGATGAGCATTAACTGTAACTTAAATATTCCATGCAATTGAAAAAAAATTACTGAAATAATTACATACTTGGAATTACTGACAATATCAATAATTGAAGAAAACTTGTTTTTCTGCTTTTTACTAATACCACATACAAATATACTGGTGAAATCAAGTTTATATTTGTCTAATTTCATACTGTTATTTTCTTTTAATATACTGAAGATTAGTGAGCATTTTTCCCATATAGCAATTTACCCTTCCTGCACATTTTCTTATAAAAATTTAATTATTTCAGGAACATTACAAGAAGAACAATGTTCAATACGTCTACATTTTCATGATATCAGAGTCGCTTTAGATTTTTCTTACTCTTCCTTGTCCCTGCAACGGCAGCTGTGGATGATGAACTGCAAAGAGGCTTGCAGCGTTTTGGGTGATGAAAAGCAGCAAAACACTGAGTGCAAAAATCATAACCACACTTCAAGTCTACACAAATCGCCCTTTCCTGATTTGGTTGGATTACTGCTGACCCTTGGCAATGTGGACATCTCCGCAGTTGGTCATCACTCCTGAGTGAAAATTTGGGCTACAAAAAAAAATAATGTAGAGAAATGTCAATTATATCAAAGTTTGTATAGGCATATGGGGTTCTGATAAACGTGACCTTTTTCTCTCTATTCATGTGACATTGGCATACTTGTAAAAGAAATACATGGCAACAAGAAACATTAAATGAATACCATATAAACTCATTCTATAACCCGTTCGTTCATAAGCCGACCCCCCTCTTCTGGAAGAGAAAAGTATTAAAAGTGTATAATCCGCTCCCAAGCCAACCCCCCAAAAGTAATAGGACAGCTTAAACAAAATGTTACACTTTTTTAAAAAAACTACAAGCTAAATCAGTCATTATGATTGTTTACTTTGTACTACCTATCTTTGTCTCTGTGCTCTTTGTTAGACAAGAGTTATCGGTATTTAAACAAAAAATTACTTTGGTAAACAGTGCCGAAAGCGTGTACATTAAAATAAGTTGTTGAAAACAAAATTTGTAAAATAATTTATTAAAACATTCACAAAAATAAATAAAATTATTAAATAAGGTAAATACAATATAGCTTCTGGTATTTTTAAGCAGTCGAATCATGTAGAAAAGGACCTTCATCTACAATAACAACACCGATATTCAATATACATGCAGAAATCACCTATGAACCGCTCATAAGCCGACCCCCAACTTTCCCCCCTAGATTTTGTCAAAAAAGTCGGCTTTAGAACGAGTGTATACGGTAATCTGGCCTTAGCTGTTAAAACATAGTAACATTTTTTTCATCCTTCCCAAATCCCAACTATTAAAAAAAATACTGTTTAAATACAGAGTGTCATTGGGGAAAAAAAGAATTAGTGGTACCCAGTAACTACATAAATGAAAGAAATCAAATACGCAGATATCTGTAGTGATTATCCATAGGCTTTTATTTAATCTTTTAATGTTTACTGTTACTGTATGAATATATATATATATTAATGAATGAATGAAAATATCACTCGTGTTGACAAAGTTATTGAATTAGCAAAATCTTAACCTTCATTTTCACTGCATGGGTGGGTCATGTAAGTTGTGAGATATTTTTTTTTAGTTAATAAAATTTTAACACCATGAAATTAAATGATCCAAACTCTAGTAAAACTGTAGTTTTAAAACACAAGTACACCAATAAATTATTCCAAGAACTTCATTGGTTACCTCTAGCATTACTGGGTCAGGTTTACTTTCTATCTTTAGAGCTTGAGTCTGCATGCATGTCAAGTGACCTTTTGATATCGTCAGATTTTGTGTTAATGAACCACTCAGAAGCTTTTCACCACAGTTTTCCTGATGAGAGAGTCAGCAGTATATTTGTTATAAAATGTAATGATGTTATCACAAGTAATTAAAACTTTATCAGGGTTTATTAGAGATAAATTGCAATGTAATATAAGCAAAGATGCACGATTTTTATGAAAACTCACCTTTCCATGTCCTTTTTCATGTAATGCACTCCTAGCTACTTCTTTAAATAGTTTGTATCTGCCATAAGCTTTCTTGTCATTGTACAAGGCTTTTTTCCAAAAACCATTTACTTTGCAGACACTGAAATGTGTATTTTTTAGAAAATTTATAAAAGATAATTTAATTAAAGCTAAATTTTCATTATAAATCTTTATTGTAATTCATGTATGGTGTAAAAAATAATTGCTTCAACCAAATGATACTTTTGGAAATAGTAATGAAATATTAATTTGACTTCAGCTTACCTGTCTAAATCAGCTGGGTCAAGATGTTGAAATATGTTTTCCAAAATTGGAGAAAAGTTTGGACTTAGCTTCTGTATAATATCAAGTTTTCTCACACCAACATTTCTCCCTATAAGTCGAGTGGGCTCTGAAGGGGAAAAACTTTTCATAACCTTTTGAAAGGGCAACGAAGATAATAAACTGTCAACACACTTAATATGTATTCCTTGTTGAGCAATGTCTGGTAACGAATCACAAGAATCTTTGGATGAACATGGTTTGTCAGAATCAATTATGTTACAACTAGAATCACCTAATAACACTTTATTATCAACACTACTAACATCAAGACTAGATTTTTCTTTGGCATTGGTGGCTTGATTTTCAGGAAATAATAAACGTCCTGAAATATTAGAACATTGAAAACTCTTTTCATATTCTAAAAGTTCGGCAGTTGTTTGTACCAGTAGATTAGTTAATTCAGATCTGGCATTATCATCAAGAGTTCTTTTATATTTAGTTGGACTATGCATTAGACTGCCATCGTATTCAAACTCGGAGCTATGACGTTTGTTGGGACTTTTCAAAAATAGCCGTTCTTTTGGGAAGTGGATATTCTCTGTTAGTCCATTGAAAAAAATTGATAAATCTTGAGAATTCAAAACATTATATTCTGATGGCAATGGTGGTATTCTGTTTGTAGTTGAATGAGAATCTAAATGTTCTACACAGACAGTGAGATTGTGATTCAATGACTGGCTAGCTCCGAGTGCATTTTCCTTAGAATATGCATGATCTAAATAAAGGGGTGATTCACTTTGTGCTTTTTTAAATATTCCATCAGAAGAATTATAATCCACACTTGATTCACATGTCTGAGAACAACATACATCAAATCTTGTATCACCAGGAACATATTGCTCTTTCATATCGGAGAATGATTCAAAATCTGATTTATCATCCTCGTGCTTCATCATAACTTTATTATCTGATAATGAATCTTGACTGGAACTCAGATGCAAACTAACTGATGATTTCCGAGAGCAAGATGACCACGAGGATGTCATTTCTTCTAGAGACATTTCTTGAAGACTTATTTCAAGATCATCAGTTGACCCAGAAAGGGGCGAGCCAGCAAAACTGCTGTCTTCATTGTATTTATTTACAGTTATAATATTGGATTGTTCAGCAGATGGAGAAACTTTCTTATTGCATTTCTCCTTGCCAATGTCCACCATTGGTTTGGTTACATTAGATTTACAGTCAAGAATTGAATTAAGCTCATTCATTTCAAGACGGTCAAAGTCTGCAAAAGGCAACTGTAGAGCTGGAGGCCTACCATCAAATGTCTTGAATAGTAATCTCCTTCCACGTATAGAAGTTGTTTCTTGTACGGGAGAAAATTCACAGTCAGTGAGTGTTGATCTGCGTCCCCTATCAGTATTTTCCTTTGGTGACGATAACAGATCTGCAGACTTTGAAAATAAAGGTGATCCAAAGTCAGCTACGTCTGTTGTATTTGATCTCGAGTCTAGGTTAAGTGGCTGAGCAGAAAGCCACTGTCATTATCGAGACACCTAGTTGCACATGACCACGACTGCATATCAGGCGGTATAGCAATGGTACTGTACACTAGGTTATCATACGGCCGTCTAGCCATCTCCATAGCTGGTTCAGCTTTTATTTTGTTTTGCCATTTTACGAGTACTTCAGATAACGACCTCGTGGCATCTTATTCGTGTGTAAGTACTGTCGCTCTCCTCTCCGCTTGTCTGATTTGGCTATTTCATATGGATTGTATTTATAAGGATAGGTTTAATTTTGTGTGGTTGTGTATTGTTTTGTTGGTATTTGTATTTTTAGCATTTTGATGTTTATGTGTATGTGGATAAATATTTGTATTGAACACACTTGTCGCAATATTGTGTTGTCGAGTTATATGTATCTGTTAAACATTTAACTATATGGGTATCGTTTTATTGCTGGGTGACTTAGAGAGGGTGGGGGGGAATTGAGGGTGGGGGGGGTAGGAGGTGGGGGTGTGGCGTGGTGGGGATTGGGTTGTGTTTTTGTGTTTGGGCTGGGGGGTGGAGGGGTGAGGTGTGGTTGGGTTTTGGCGTGGTGTTGCTGGTGTGTTGTATAGGTTGTGTGGGGGTTGATTTAGGTTTGATTGGGGGGAGGGAATTTGAATTTGTGTTATTGTCATTAGATCTTTTGTTATGATTTGTTTTGTTGTGTTTTTTTATTTATGTTTTGTTTTTTGTTTTTGGTTTATTTGTTTCTTTCTTTATTCTTTTTTTGAGTTTTACTGTCTATAGGTTGTTATTGTTTTATATTATTTTTTCTAAATGTTAGAGTGTATTGTTTATTATTTTGTGTGTATTTCTAATGTGTTGTCTGATTATATATATATATTTTATTTATTTATTTAATAAATTTAATAGAGTACTACTATTTTAAATGGTTGATACTGTTAGTGTTTATTAGTTCCAGTATTAAAACCAACAAATCGACCAAAATCCTCTATTATTTCCCACACCCCCCACCACCCCACCCACCCCCATACACCCACCACCCTACCCCCCTCCCCCCCCACAAACCCCCCTTCCTGTTCTTTTTTTATTCTTCTCTTTTTTTTAATAAAACATAAAACCCTCAAAATAAAATTCCCCCTACCCCACTCAAAAATTACACCCACAAAACACACCACCACCCCCCCCACTTCTCCCCCCCCCCCCCCCCCCCCCACCCCCCCCCTCTCCCTGAACACTACACTCCACTAAACCACCAAACCCTACTTATATACTAACTCAACCCCCAACACAACAAAAACCCCACTATTACACACCCCCCCATATTTAACCAACACAAATCTCCCACCACTCCCTCATCACCCTCCCACTCCTGGTGTTTCTCCCCCCACCCCCCCCACCCTCCACCCCATATAATACCTCTAAATATAATTTTTTACTTAACATATTTACTTCCTTTTTTATAATTATATTTATACATAAATAATAAAAATAATACCCCACCAAAACACATTTTTACACCTAAATACCCCCCCCCCCCACCCACCCCCCCCCCCCCACCCCCCCCCACCACCCCCCCCCACCCCCCCCCCCCAGATAACAAATATTTTTAATTAGATAATATAAAGAATATTATTTTTGTGTTAGTATATCGTAGTGATGGAGCTTAGTTTGTGTTCCGATTCCGTGGATGTTTGCTTGGTTTTCTATGAGTGTTGTTGAGGGGAATATGTATATATATATCCTGTGCCCCCCCCCCCCTCCCCACCGGGGTCCTCGCCACGTAACATTTTGCTTTTTTTGTGAGCAGTCGATGTCGTTCGTAGTTTACTTGATAGTCTGGGTGTTGAGCGCTTGGACTTGTTTTTGGGTAAGGCGGATCAGAGTGTTATAAGTATAGCCGATTGGTCTTGTGAGTAGCGTGTATTCTGTCTATTATCACGTTAGCTTGCATTATGTTAGTACCGGATAAACTTTTCTTCGTGTGTGCCATGCGACGATTGATGAGGTGTGTGTGTAGCCAGCGGATTAGGGGGTTCGTGCCTTATGTATATAGAATGGTAGTTTATATGTGGTATTCGAATTTTAATGTTTTCATTGTTGCCATGTATGTCTTTACATAGTTATGCCAATGTGGACACGAATGAATAGCGAGAAAAATGGTTCCGCTTTTACGAGATACCTCCATATTCGACTACAACGTATATAACAAAATTCCACAAAACAGAGCACAAAGAAAACGATATTGATATGCCGCCTCAAACCGCCACAATATCCATACCAAAGACACCAACCCCAGCCCTAATATCTAGTCACCGCGCGCTCTCAAGACTCCCCACACCACCTCCCCTCGCCTCCCCTCCCCCCCCCTCTCCTACTCCTTCTCTCTACTTAAGACATAAGATATAATTATGTGTTTATTTCGGTTATTCATTTTCAATGTTTCTTTGTTTGCAGGTTATTGGTTTTACTGTGTATGCCAATGTCACGATGAAATTAGAGTGACTTAGTTTGAGCGTGAGATAAAGAATCTAGATAAAAAAGGTTTTATCATATCAATCTGTCTTATCTAGCACCCCATATGCCAATACAAACTTTTTTGATTATATTTTGACTATTTCTTTCATATACAATTATTTATTTTTTTTGTAGCCCCACACAAAATTTTCAATCAAGGTTGTGTGACAGACCAAACCCTCTAATTCTCGGAGTTGTACCTCATTGCAAGGGGGTCATGAAGTTAGTAATCCAATACCAAATTCAGTGATTATATGAGTTTTTGTGCGTTTTTGTTGTTATCGGAATCTTTGGGAAGTATTAGTTATGGTTTTTATTGGATTTTTTGCACTCAGATGTTTTGCGTGCTTTTTCGAAATCACCTCCAAAGACGCTGTGCCTCTTTCTTTGCTGGTTCATCATCAACAGCATTGACGGGTGCTAGTGGACTAGGAAGTAAGATACGTAAAAGAGTAAGAAGAATATCTTAAAGGACCTCCTGATATCTATTTGGAAAATGTAGACGTATTGAAACAATTTCTTATTAATCTGACATTGTTTTCTATGTAATGTTCCTAGAAATAATTTTTATATTTTTTTATAAGAAATTGTAATGTTGCAGGAAGGGTTTATTCTGTTAGTAAACATTGCTTTATGGGAAAGGTAGAATATAATCAAAAATAAAATAGATTGTTATTAATGGCGTTCACTGTGATTCTTCTAGTTGTCATTTAGAAAATAGAAATATCACTGACTATGAAAATTAGACCAAAATATTAAAATTGATTTCACCAGTTTTTAGTATTTTGTCATGTTTGGTGATTAGTTAATTAATAGTGCAAGTTGAAGAAGATAAAACACAATAGTTTTCTTCTATTTATTGATATTGATCTGTAAGTATTTCCTCTGTATGTTGTATATTATTTCAGGTAATTTTTTTTTCAATTGCATCATATGGAATTTTTTTATGGTTAATAGCTATATATGTTATCATATTCTTTGATCTCTGGAACAAAGTCGAATCAAGTTTTATACCATATACAATATGCAATTGAATTTGTGTTATTATTAATACGCATGAAACTCTTTATTTTGGTTTATTTATCATTTTTTTTTACCTTTTTTCAATTCACTCTGATTGTTTAATAAGCTGGTTCACTATACATAAATTTTTATTTTTCTGAGTGAAGATTATGAATTTGTTGCATTTTTTTAATTTATCTTACTGCTTATATATAATTTCAAAGTGTTTAAAAATACTTGTGTATTTAGGTTCTTGTGCTATTAAGAATGTCTTTAATACTATATAATAAAACAAATAATTTTGTGTGTGTTCAATTTTTTAATTTTGTGCCTAGTGTCATTGTATATTACTAAGCAAAAGTAGACCCTTACACTATAAAATTTATTCCAATATAGGCTTTTGACATTTGTAGATGGAGTGATATGACATTAAATAAAGGTATAAATGAGAAGTACTTCTCAATTTTGAATTTCTAACTTTGTATTTTTTAATTTTAAAAATGAGATTTTTAATAAATTGTTTTGACATGCGCATTCGTCCTGTGTTTTGATTATTTTGACAGCCCATGTCATGTACCTGTTGATAACAATGTTATTTTTTTTTTGATTATTTTGTGTCAATATTAAATGTTACCAAGACCCAGCTAATTGATATGTCCAGAACATTGTTTAATAATGGCATTTTTTATTTGCTTGTTACTTCAAATGTTTTGATGTTTTTGTAGTCTTGTTATCTTACGTTTATGAATTTTACATGTAAACTGTCATTTACGTGGTTTAAAAAGTGGGTACTAAATTGCGGTTCATAGAGTTTTTGTTTGATTGTGTTATATGAAAATATCGAAGTTGTTCTAAATGTGTTTTTAATTGTTAATGTAAATGTAAGAGTGAGTTATTGTGTTTTGGGATGGTTTGTATTCTTTGTGGCTATTTTTTAGGGGGTTGGGGTTTGGGTTACTTACTTTGTCTTGTGTGGTTTTGGTATTATTGTAGCTTGTGGAGGCACGGTAGTGGTTATATATTATCAATGAGCAATTACCACATTAAAGTATCTAAATCTCTTCTAAAAATTATATGTTGTATAGTGGTTCTATCTGTGTCGTGTGTGTGCTTAATCATTGGGGAAATGAGAGGTGGATGGAGAGGGGGGCGTTATTTTGCGAGTTATTGGTTTAGGGTTTTTATTTCTTGTTATGGATTTGTGGTGAGCATCGTCGTTATGGTAAAAGAATGTACACAGTAACAGAAATTTTTCTAGCAGCTAGTAGTTCTTTCACTCTCTATATAACTAAGTCGGTTCTATAGGATTTTGTCGACAAATTCTAGAGTAATTAAAGAGATATGATACTCTCTCATTCTTTTTTTGCTTTGTTAAGATTCATTTAATACCCAAAAACATTATATGTGAAATAATCTTGTTCAACTTATCAAAGTTATCTTCATCTCAGCATTATGATGATGGCCACAAAAGACTCACTTTTTATATATATAGCAATTACTCAGATGCACACCTAATAATATAATAAAAAAGTTTTTGTGTTAGAACGACGATGTAGAAGACTTGAAATACGAAGGAAGTTGCTTTTGTACTATAATTTTTGCCATTGATATCTTATCTTAATTAATAAAATACCATTGGATTAATTTCTATCATGTTTATGTTAAGTTAAGTAAAGGAATTTCTCCTAATATAATTTTAATGAGGTGTTCTCCTCCACAGCTGATTTCCATCTTAATATGGTATTACTATATAATCTTTGTTACACAATGATAGTACCCCCTTGCAAAAGGATTGTTGATTGCGCTTGTTCCAATATCTGTACTAATAGATATTAAGGATATGTCTTTTTCAGATTCACACCCTTAATATTTGATAACATAAGAAATCCTTTAAAAATCGACATTGTATTTATGTAAAAACTGTGTTCCTCTCATCAGGGAATGGATAAATAGGTTTTTTATTTATTTTTTCGTCTACGTTGTTCATTGATATTGTTATGCAAAATATATTACGTTTATAGTAGTTTAAGTTATTAAATAAAATCTATACCAGTGACAGTGATATTGATATACTTTCAATACTTAAGGCTTTGTACACGGGCTAGTTATTAATCTCTCATTTATTATTCGTCTATCTTCATACCATAGATACAAATTTTTTCTGCTATTATAAAGCTGGTAAATAAAAAGAGACACATAACCATTTGTGCTGTTTTAAATAAAACGCAATATATATGTTAGGCTTTATTTTCAAGGAAGACAGCTAAATACAAATGTTGTGATGTTTAGTATTCATTTTCATATTATGTTCTGTTCTCTAATTTTTTAAAGTTTTTTAAATGGATTATACATTAAATTTAAAAACTTCAATTCCGCTTCTGCTACCTACCTTCGGCCCGTTTGTCTTATACAAAATTTTCCTGACAATTAGCGTGGGTTAGTAGCGTCGCCTTTAGCTTCTTCGTTCATGATTTCCATAATTTAACAGTTTTTTATTTTCTTCAAATAGTACTTTGTATTTATTATTAAAAATTATACAGCAAGAAAATGAGGTTGCTGAAATTTACTAACTAGTAATGCATTCACAAGTCGAATAAACATGATGAGATAAAGACCAGAGACATCAGGTTGAAAACATGTTGAATGATTGATTTTAGAAGAAGCTGTTCGTCTTTTCACGAGAAAAGCGATTTTCCAGTCAATAATTAAATACACATGATGTATTTGAAAAAGTCGAATAAACAAGATTTTAAAATTATAAAAAATTGTCGTAGCACTATGTGCGGCTTACCGCCTATCCTGACGCTTTTGGATATGCATCCCATAGGAGACCCTCTATGGACAAAAATTAAGTTTGATGCAAATGGGTGGGGGAACTACGGGATTGGGGCTGGGAGACTAATGGGGAATGAGTTAAAAAACTACTTAACGAGGATATATACCATACAAATTTATGTTACTAATAAAATTGTTCCCGTTTATGGAATATGACTACATATGGTTGAAAATTGGCTGTTTTACACAGTCGATATTTACAATTTCCAAAATTATCAAATATGTATATAATCCAAAATAATCGTTTCTTTTCAAATCTCTCCACTGATGCATTGTATTTTCTACGTGTGTTCATAATCAATTCACCATTGGCAAAATGGTAACACAAAGTTATCTTACTCATTAGTCCGTGATGCGACTAATATGCGTTCACTATATAGGGGTTTTATCGGTTTAAGCGATCTTGACGCTTAAATGCTTTGTTGTTAGCCCGTATTAGATACCATAGTACACATCGCTAGACATACTCCTCCTCCTAAGTTAGTGAGTTGTACCGATAACTCTCGTAATTTATTTTTAGTTCGTTTAAAACAATAGCATCGGAAATCTCGTGGAATTTTTCCATCCGGAGACGTCCAATTTCTAGAGGACTTCCTTGTCATAATTGTTGTGATTGCCTTTCTTAAGAGAGAGATATTTCATATAAAAACTTATCCCTGTTGGAGTATGTTTTTACTGTCTTCGCGTTTTCACTTGCCTGAATATGCATTGAATTAGTCTGAACCGTTCTTAATATGGGTTGTATTCACCCGAGGTGCCGAAATATGCGTTATCGGACACTTAAATCGTTGTATTATTCGCAGCCCGATGATTGCTTTATTTC
>CALYLW010002964.1:0-21815 GCA_944989445.1 Ampullaceana balthica | reverse complement strand
CACTAACTGAACAACGGGATCGTTTGGAGGAAAGGGGCAGTAACTGAACAACGGGATCGTTTGGAGGAAAGGGGCAGTAACTGAGCAACGGGATCGTTTGGAGGAAAGGGGCAGTAACTGAACAACGGGATCGTTTGGAGGAAAGGGGCAGTAACTGAACAACGGGATCGTTTGGAGGAAAGGGGCAGTAACTGAACAACGGGATCGTTTGGAGGAAAGGGGCAGTAACTGAACAACGGGATCGTTTGGAGGAAAGGGGCAGTAACTGAACAACGGGATCGTTTGGAGGAAAGGGGCAGTAACTGAACAACGGGATCGTTTGGAGGAAAGGGGCAGTAACTGAACAACGGGATCGTTTGGAGGAAAGGGGCAGTAACTGAACAACGGGATCGTTTGGAGGAAAGGGGCAGTAACTGAACAACATTTTAAATACAGTAATTTTATTTTATATAAATTGGGAATTTTAAAAAAAATGGTTATTTGACTTTTAAAAAAAAAGTTCTTTTAGCTTGTAAAATGCCATCACTTGCTACGCTGGGTCAATAGGCTATAACATATATATCTATGCAAGTTGGCCAGGCCATGTGATCACTTCCAACTCTTTCATTTAAGTCACCAAGGAGGTAGATTGCTTCATTGGTAGGTATGCTGGCTAGTATGTGCTTTAGATTATCATAGAACTGGTCTTTCGCTTCTGAGCTCGAGGATAAGGTTGGAGCATAAGCACTGATGATGTTGGCTAATCCTGAGGATGTAGATAGTCGTATTGTTAGTATTCTGTTAGTGCCCTTAGTTGGGGGTTCTATGGAGGAGCAGAGTCCATTTTTTATGGCAAAACCAACCCCATGTTGCCTTGGTGTGTCCATTGGTCCACCCTGCCAGAAGAAAGTGTAGTTGCATTCTTTTATGGTACCACTTTCTGGGAGTCTAGTCTCCTGAAGGCAGGCAATGTCGATGTTAAGTCTGGCAAGCTCCCTGTCAATGATGGCTGTCTTCCTGGCATCATCAATAAGCTGCAGGTCGGCAGTAATGCCTGGACACATAGTCCTAACGTTCCAGCTTGCTAGGCGAAGAGCTGGAGTCTTCTTATCTTTTGTTTTTTTATTTCTAGGTGCAGGATTTACTGGCCTACTTGTTGAGAAGTTCCTCTGAGCTCCACGCACCCAGTGAAGCAGGTAGGCCATGGCGGGATAGCACCTTATTGGCTGGGGGCTGCCCAGCTTGAGGCGGGCGGTAGCGATCCATTGAGACATGGTGATCTCTCCCACCGTCAGAAGCAACCCCTGGAATTTATAACCCCGGTTATTTTGGAAGAGGCAGGCTAAATGAAAATGGGCAGAGATTACTAGAGATGTGCTGCTTACATGGACTATGTGTCACAAATACTTTCTTCAACTGCAAAGCAATCCACCAAGTGTCATGGAGGCATCCCCGCTCTAAACACTGGCACCAACTAGATCTCATCATCACAAGACGCACACAACTGGCCAGTGTCCTCCTCACACGCAGTTACCACAGTGCAGACTGCGACACAGATCACTCCTTAGTGGCTAGCAAGGTAAGGTTACTGCCAAAGAAATTGTACCGCAACAAAAACAAGGGAAAACCACGCATAGGCATCTGCTCCACCAAGAATCCAGAGAGAACAGCAGAATACACCCAGAGACTAAAATAAGCTCTTGTACAAATGCCACCAGTAGACACTATTGAGTCCAAGTGGTCACATTTGCGGGACACCATATATGGCTCAGCTATTGCGGCATTCGGCAAGAGAGAACGCAAAAGTGCAGACTGGTTTGAGGCCCATTGGGAGGAAATGAAGCATGTCACCGATGTAAAAAGAAAGGCTCTATTAGCCTATAAAGACAGGCCTTGCCCAGAAACTCTACATTCCCTTAAGAGCGCCAAGATAAATGCCCAGCAGGCAGCTCGCCCCTACTCTAACACGTACTGGCTCAATCTAAGTTCCAGCATACAGTCAGCTGCTGATAGAGGCGATACAAAGGCTATGTACGAGAATATAAAACAAGCAACAGGCCCTCTGACCTCCAAGACAGCACCCTTAATGTCAAAAGCAGGGGAAATTATCACTGATCGGGACAAGCAACTCAAACGGTGGATCGAGCACTACCTGGAATTGTACGCAACTATAAACCATGTCTCAACTGCTGCCCTGGACGATATCCCAGACCTGCCGGCCATGGAAGAGCTCGGTAGCCTACCCACAATGGTCGAGCTAAGTAGAGCCATAGATTGCCTAGCCTGCGGGAAAGCCCCTGGTAATGATGGAATTCCACCAGAAGTTCTCAAATGTGGAAAAGAAATACTTTTACAGCCTTTGCATGACCTCCTCACTCTGTGCTGGGAACAGGGGCAGATACCACAGGAGTTGAAAGATGCCAACATCGTTACACTGTATAAAAATAAAGGAGACAAGAGTGACTGCAACAACTATCGTGGAATCTCTCTCCTCAGTATAGTTGGAAAGGCCTTCGCCCGAGTTGCATTGACACGCCTGCAGACCCTAGCATCGCGTGTACTCCCAGAATCGCAGTGCGGCTTTCGAGACGGAAGATCAACCATAGACATGATCTTCTCTAAGCGCCAGCTGCAGGAGAAATGCAGGGAGCAACATATGCCTCTATACATCGCGTTCGTCGACCTAACTAAAGCTTTTGATCTTGTCAGCAGAAGTGGCCTTTTTCAGATCTTAGTAAAAATAGGCTGCCCTACACATCTGCTTAACATCATCAAGCAATTCCACGAAAACATGCAGGGCACAGTGTGCTATAACGGTGCCACCTCCGAGGCTTTCCCAGTATGTAGTGGAGTAAAGCAAGGCTGCGTGTTGGCACCTACTCTATTCGCAATGTTCTTTTCCATCTTACTCCAGTATGCCTTCAAGAACAACAGCGAGGGGATATACATACACACCAGAGCTGACGGGAGATTATTCAATATTGCCCGACTTAAAGCCAAGACCAAAATAAGGAAGATTTTGCTGCGCGAGCTCTTATTTGCAGACGATGCCGCCTTAATATCACACACAGCAGACGGCCTGCAGAACCTTGTATCCAGCTTCTCCGCTGCCTGCAAAGAGTTTGGCCTGACCATAAGTATAAAGAAAACCAACATTATGGCACAGGATGCTGCCTCTCTCCCGACTATCACCATTGACGACTGCAACGTGGATGCTGTTGACAGTTTTACTTATCTGGGATCAAACATCTCGAGCACCCTCTCACTGGAAGATGAGATAAGTAGCAGGATAGGGAAGGCAGCAACTGTTATGGCTAGACTGTACAAAAGAGTCTGGTCCAATGCCAAACTCACAGCAAGGACTAAGCTGCAGGTATACCAGGCCTGCGTACTGAGCACACTCCTCTATGGATGCGAGTCTTGGACCACCTATACCAGGCATGAAAGAAGGCTCAATAGCTTTCACCTCAGATGCCTGCGCCGCATCCTAGACATCAAATGGCAAGAGAAAGTCCCCAACACAGAGGTCCTGGCTCAAGCCAAGCATGAGTAGTATTGCAGCAATATTAAGCCAAAGACGCCTCCGTTGGCTTGGACACGGCAAGAGGATGCAAAGTGGTCGCATACCCAAGGATGTGCTCTATGGCGAGCTGGCGACAGGAAAAAGGTCGGTTGGTCGGCCATGTCTCAGATACGTGGACATATGCAAGAGAGACATGAAAGTAGCCAACATTGATATACAAAACTGGGAAAACCTGGCAGAGGATAGGTCCATGTGGCGGGCTATAGTGAAAGAGCAGAGGAGCAAACTAGGGCAGAAGCAGTCGGGAAAAGAGCGAGGAGAAAGGCCAGGAAACACTGCCCCACTGCTTTCGTGTGTGTGTCATGCAGAAGAGACTGCCACTTAAGGATTGGTCTCATCAGCCACACCAAGAGCTGCAGATAATAAAGATAAATATATCGTCTTTCTTAGACGGACAGATGCCATACCATACTATATATCTATGACATATATATCTAGGCAGGTTTTAAAATGAAATCATTACCCTATGGAATTGCTTTTTTATTTCCATATTGCTCTATATCTTACTTAAAATGTTCAAAATGTCCAGGCAGTATCTTATAGTATGTGTATTTCTGGCGGTTAACTGTAATTTGCGTGGTAAAGAGAAAGCTCAGAGTACAGTTTAGTCAAATTACAACCTGATAACCCAGCATAAATTTTAAAAAAACATGCACTACATCACCATAATTGGTGCTAGTACCTACGTCATCATAATTGGTGCTATTACCTACGTCATCATAAGTGGTGCTAGTACCTACATCATAATGATTGGTGCTAGTACCTACATCATCATGGTTGGTGCGAGTAACTTTTCCATACAAAATTGCCGGAGAAAGTTCCAAAACACTGATAACATGACTGCTATGGTGTCACCTCGTGACTTGCACCGCCAATGACTTTTGGGTGCTGTCGCCCCAAACGTGCCCCACCCCCACTTCACCACCCCCACTCCCCACCCCCACCCCATTGCCCGGGGGCCAAGCTGGCCAGTCAAGTGGTTTAAGTACAGGCTTGATGCCCCCTCAGATCAGATCTCATCCCACCCTCGCCCCCAAGCTCGGCCTTAGAAGGTCAATATTTCAGAACTTGTCTCGTGTCTTTTTTTCTCTTCCTTCTTTCAAATTTTAAAATAAAATAAAAAGAAAACGTGGAGAAAATGGCGTCGCTTGTCCAATTTTTGAAGACAACAAGAAGTGTTTGACTCCGTGTGGCAAGGTTTTTGACTCCGTATGGCCAGGTTTACTCACCACTCCAGGCCGGTCCTTGGTAAAATGACATAGTTAAAAATATCCCCACCCTCTTTTTTTTCTATACGCGTCTATTGGAAGACAGTGCATGTGTCAATATATGATTGGTGTTGGTGTACCACGTGACTTACACAGCCAACCGTTTGAGCGCGCCAATTAAAGTGCGTGTGGGTGTGTGAGTGTGGGTTTCCATCTTTATTAGACGTGTCCAGAGCCACATGAACAGTAGCATCCACATAACAGCACATCCACATGGATGTTACTAGAAAAGAAAGATAGGTTTACAAAGTAAAGATGTTTTAATGTATTCGAATGTCCATGGGGTATAACTTCTAATTGTTGAACAATATACTAAGCGACATATTAACATGTACTTGTTCCTGACCTGGGGGCCGTCCATAAAGTACGGCATGCTCCAGAGGGGGGAGGGGGGTGTAAGAAAGTGTGACAGTTTGTTACAGGGGGAGGCGGGTGTCCGGCCATGTGTGACGTCACGTTGTTTTATATTAAATTTTAATTATTTTGTTAATTTTAAAAAAATTGATTGAAAGCGTGACGTACTTTAGGGGGGAGTTCCGAGATTTGTGACAGGGGGGAAGGGGGGTAAAAAATGGTAAAATAACAGCGTGACGTACTTTATGGACGACCCCTGGTCATTTATCAAACATGACGTCACGTCGTCCCATGTACCTCTTACCACTTTTAAGTTTGACGACACATTTCTTTAGATCAAAGTTGAACTATTTAAGATGGTAAATTGCCGATTCAGGTTATTAATTAATGCAACTGTTCACCTTTCACCCCAGGGAAACAGATATAAAGTAAGTTGTCCTTCCAGTGTCACCTCAGTGTGAAGTGAACTGCGTTCAGTCCATTGTGTTATTTTAAGGTTTTATTGTTCTAATTCTATCCTTATTATTAAAATATAATATTTTAACTTTTTCTGATTATTTCCGTTTCCTCTATTTTATTTCATGTTTTCTACAAACCTAAAATCATCGGTTGATGTCCACGCCCCGACTTCATCCTATGACGTCATCCAGCAATGCCTTGTAAGTACTGCCGTGATGTCATGGTGCCCGGAGATTATGTTTTTCGTACTGGCCTTGTTGGCTTGCATCACATTTTTGTCTTATCCATATACGTAAATCAAAGGCAAATGAAGTTATCCTTCGTCTGGTGACGTCGCCGGTAACTCAGTTTGTCAACCCTCCCCTACTTGGGCGGCATATTGTCTCCCTCTACTCCATATCAACTTATTGTCTCCCTCTACTCCATATCAACTTATTGTCTCCCTCTACTCCATATCAACTTATTGTCTCCCTCTACTTCATATCAACTTATTGTCTCCCTCTGCGTGTGTGATGTTCTGTTCCGATGAGTTTCTCATGAAGATTTATTTCAATTTCCACTTGATGCCACCTCTACCACCGTACTTTACATTATTGCAATCATTACAGTGTCAGTCATTAACTCAAAGTTTCTGAAACGTTGTGACTTGCCCGAGGGTTGGAGGCTAAATCTGGATATCTGTAAGGTCTTAGTGTCAAAAAAAGTTTAAAGTATTACATGTCATTCTGTTCGATGAGTGAGGCTGCATTCCTAAACAAGTCAAATTGAAACGAGTCTCCATCGTCTCAGGACAAGTTTGCATTTACTCTCCAAATTTCAAGTCTTTCTGACTTTTTTTCCCAATACTTTAGCAATTTAAAATGTGTCTAAATTCTCACGACACACCTAAAAATCATTTGCGACACACGTAACATTTGTGACACATGTACCATTTGTGACACATGTACCATTTGCGACACATGTACCATTTGTGACACATGTACCATTTGTGACACATGTACCATTTGTGACACATGTACCATTTGTGACACATGTACCATTTGTGACACTTGCACCATTTGTGACACATGTACCATTTGTGACACATGTACCATTTGTGACACATGCACCATGTGTGACACATGTACCATTTGTGACACATGTACCATTTGGAACACATGAGCCATTTGTGACACATGTACCATTTGGAACACATGTACCATTTGTGACACATGTACCATTTGTGACACATGTACCATTTGGAACACATGAGCCATTTGTGACACATGTACCATTTGGAACACATGAGCCATTTGTGACACATGTACCATTTGTGACACATGTACCATTTGTGACACACGTACCAATCTCTTGTTGCCCATAGATTAAACTGTGTTGTTTACTGCAGCTCTATATCAAATGATTATAGTCATAAAGACTATGATAAATGTATTACTGTGTCTTATACTTAAGGCTTTATATTCAATGTTATTATTTTCTTCTCTTTACAGTATCATGCACGGGTAAGATGTTGTAATCAAGGCTTTGGGAAATGAGTGGTGATGGATTGTTGGAGGACATTGCGGATATGTATAGAGCAGGACATTGCGGATATGTATAGGGCAGGACATTGCCGATATGTATAGAGCAGGACATTGGGGATATGTATAGAGCAGGACATTGGGGATATGTATAGAGCAGGCCATTGCGGATATGTATAGAGCAGGCCATTGTGCATATGAATAGAACAGGACATTGCGGATATGTATAGAGCAGGACATTTCCGATATGTATAGAGCAGGACATTGCGGATATGTATAGAGCAGGAAATTGTGGATATGTATAGAGTAGGACATTGCGGATATGTATAGAGCAGGACATTGCGGAGAAGTATAGAGCAGGACATTGCGGATATGTATAGAGCAGGACATTGCGGATATGTATAGAGCAGGACATTGTGGATATGTATAGAGCAGGACATTGGGGATATGTATAGAGCAGGACATTGTGGATATGTATAGAGCAGGAAATTGTGGATATGTATAGAGCAGGACATTGCGGATATGTATAGAGCAGGACATTGCGGAGAAGTATAGAGCAGGACATTGCGGATATGTATAGAGCAGGACATTGCGGATATGTATAGAGCAGGACATTGTGGATATGTATAGAGCAGGACATTGCGGATATGTATAGAGCAGGACATTGCGGATATGTATAGAGCAGGACATTGCGGATATGTATAGAGCAGGACATTGGGGACATGATACGGCAGGACATGTTGATACGTTGGTGGGCGGGGGTGGGATATTAAAATATTTATATCAATTTCGATTTTTTTAATTTTACGAATCATTTAAAAATAATGCAAATCATAATACAAGATATTTGAAGAGGATGGGTTGTTATTGAGTTCAATTATCGGTTTACAGAGATTAAATAAGATACATATCAAATGTGACACACATTTTTATCATCATTAATGCCCCGATTATAAAAGTATTTAGATTTACCCAAAAATTACGGTCTGTTTAAGTGACGGATTAATTAGGTTTAACGCTTTATATTAAGTTTCAGTTTAAAATGCTCAAAGTTTATTATTTCAAATGTGTTCTGTGTTTCCTCTGTTTCTACAGAACTGTCCTGGATACGTAAGTCATATAATTATGTTATTGTTTAGAAGAGTGGAATTCTGTTAGCGGAAAGAGTAAAAACATTTGGTAGAGTAAAAAATAAAAAAAAATCTAAAATTTGTTGTAATAATACCTACGTAGTGTACGGTAACGTTGCAGATAAGCTAAGCAGTGTTGTAGCAATGATTAAAGGGTGTTTGACAATAATGATAATATTGGTATAGACGTTTAACAGCTCTGGTAAAAGCACATCGTAATGTAGTGGTACAGAGGTATCGTGCAGTAGTGGTACAATTTTAACGTACTGTAATTGTAGAGTAATATTTTACAACACTATATAAATCAGAGGCGTCACTAGGTGGTAACGGGGATGTGCGGACCGCACCGGGTGACATCATCACAAAGGGGTGTCACCAAATGTTAAAAATTATGTATGATCCATTTATTCGGCACTGGCAGACTCGGAGGAGATCTATTAGGTGTCTCGTTGGTGGGGGGGGGAGGGGGGAGTGACACCTTGAGCCATCGCACTGGGATAACACCGACCATAATGACGTCTCTGATCTAAATCACGTATTTACGTTATGTTAAAGCAGTTTGACTCAGCGACGTGAAACGTTTGATTTTGTTAAATAATGATCAATTCTTGGGGCATTGGTTAAGCTTTTAAGTAGATCGAAAGAGGCACACAGCTACTCGCGTTTTTTTAAAATAAAAAATCTTCAAGTGTAGATCTAAAACAACAGATAATTATTTAAAATAATGTAAAAAGTTTTGTCACGGGCTAGATACAGTACAAGAAAATACAAGTACAAGAATCACAAAAGTTGACATCTAACTGGAATAATGCATCGACTAATGACTAATAAAAGGAAAGTTCAATAAATTAAGATCAGCTGTGTGAAAAGGGATTAAAAGAATTACCGTCCGTTCATTTTTCTATTCAATATGAGTGGGCGGGGTTTAAACATATACAAACACATACAAACACCTACAAACACGTACAAACACATGCAAACACATACAAACACATACAAACACATACAAACACATACAAATTCTCGTTCTTCCCGTCCGGAATTCAACCTTGGAATGAGATTGATGAAACTAGGAAACACAAGAATTGGTCAACATTTAAAACTCGAATAAAAATGTAAGACTAGACGTAAACCATGGGTAAGCGTAAGACGCAATAATCTTCTGTACTGAAGGAGTGCGTGTAACAGATAAGATAAGATAAAATAAGATAAGATAAGATATTTTACGTAAATTGAAATTTTACCTAAACGAATGTTTTCATATTTACGTTTATCCGATTGATTTTTAAAAAAAAATGATTTAAGCTTAATATATGTTGTGTGTGTGTGTTGTTGTTTTATTAAATTTTTTAACATAACGTTTTTAGTAAAATTTAATGTTGTTATTGGTATTCGTTGTGTAAGACATTATCACTAGTTGGCTAATACCACGCAAGAAATAGAAATGAAATGAGTACAGAGTGTTTTATTGTATGTGATAGATATACAAACAACTATACAATCCAACAAAATATTATTTCTATACCACAGTCCGAGAAAAGAAGCCTGCCTTTGGAGGTAAGACAAAAATATATGTGTTATGTACAAGAGTCGTTGTGTATGTTTTAGATTTATAGACATTATGTATGTATTTTGTAGGGGGCCGTCCATAAAGTACGTCACGCTCCAGAGAGGGGGAGTGGGGTGTCAAAAAGTGTGACAGTTTGTGACATGGGGGAGGGGGGCAGTTAAAAATTGTCAAAAATAGCGTGACGTACTTTATGGACGGCCCCTAAATTTATAGACATATGTAAGTATGTTGTAGATTTATAGAAATATGTAAGTATGTTGTAGATTTACAGACATGTTTAAGTATGTTGTAGATTTACAGACATATGTAAGTATGTTGTAGATTTGTAGACATATATGTAAGTATGCTGCGGTTCATGGGATATCTGCCTTCAAGCTATTTAGGAAAATAAATGAATTGGTTGAAAAGCTAATCTTCGCGTCGTCTTGTTTAGGACATTAAATCAATTATGTAGGAGCTGTTCTGAGAATAATTTTGTTTTAAACAACACGTCCCTCTAAAGTCTAAATAATAGATCCTCCATCCCCCAGTTTTCGTGTATCGTTGAATAAACTTCCCGACAATAGGCATCAGTTATGCAGATCAGCTGACGTTCGCACAATAACGGATTTAAAATAGGGGTGTACCGGATTTCGGCTCCGGTAAATCCAGAATCCGGCCAATTTTACAAATCCGTTTTCGGCTGCAGCCTGATTTCACTTCATAAATCCAGCTAAAATGAGCCGGATCACAAAAATTTGAATCCAGTACATCCCAAATTTCATATGAAAACTTAAGAATGTAGCCACTCGTGGAACCTCTTTTACACTTACAGTGATAACCTTTAATATATGTCTCTTAGTTGTAATCTTCGCTCTGTCCCGGCAAGTCATGGGTCTACTAGTAAAACGTGCTCCTTCGATGAGGATCAAAAGTTGTTAGGTTGACCCAAATAATTGTCCGAAGGAAGGTAGGCGCGTCATTCTCGTACCTTCTGGGTGTGTAGAAACTTGTAACTTCTTGAACTATGTAAATAAATAGTGAGCGAGATGAGAGGACGACAAGATTAGGTTGAGTTTAATTATATGTACAGGGTAGGGCCAAAAAAGTGAGAACATCTTGTAAAATGGGATTTAATCACAACAAATTTATTCTAAGTATACCCTTGGTAACTTAAATAGTTTACTTGTTTACTTCTTTAATTACTTAGATTGATTAGATTAAAAATTTTCAAACAAGAATTCCGTGAAGAATTATAATTGATTACATTATATTTTGAAACTAGCAGACCCGTCGTGCGTTGCAACGATCTCAGTAAAAAGGAATATATATAGATAAAAAATAAATTACATTAAGGGTCACCAGGCCCATCAGTTTAAAATATGAAGTTCGAAAATCTGTTCATTTCAATCAATTTCATAACAAAAATATAAATATATGTATCTATATTTCTCAATATCGTGTAAAATTGAATGGGGAATACAATATTAAAAATTTAGTAAAAACACATTTAGGGCCCCTAGCCCCGATGAAATGGACATTATGAGATCAGTGCCCTATCGAAATTTAATATAGGCTTTTAAGTTTTTATATACCGCGTTTGGTCAAAATCCATTTATTTTCTCATTATCTAACACCTAAACTAATTTTTATATATATGTAGATATAAGGAAAACTACATTAAGGGGCTCCCAGGCCCGTTCAATTCAAGATGTACATTTTGAAAACATGTTCATTTAAATTCATTTTAATCATGGATATATTTCTCAAGATCGTTAAAAACTGAGTGGGAAATAATATCTTAGAGTATACACACAAAAAAAGACATTTGGGGCCCCCGGCCCATTCGATGTAAGATGTAAATTTCAAAATGCTGTTCATTTTAATTCAGTCTCATCATTGATATATTTCTTAAGATCGTTAAAATAGAATGGGAAATAATATCTCAAACACATACGAAAAAATACATTTGGGGCCCCCGGCCCTGAACAATTAAAAATTAGAAGTGCAGTGCCCTTTGTTATTTTAATATGGGCTACCAAGTTTTTATATACCAAGTTTGGTTAAGATCCATTCATTTACTCAGTAGTTAACGCATAAACTCATTTTTATATAGCTCATAAAAGCAAAAAACGACATTAAGGGCCCACAGGGCCCATTTAGTGCAAGATGTCAAGTTCAAAACGCCTGTTTATTTCAATCAATTTCATTGTGGATATATTTATCTATATTTTTCAAGATCTTTAATAATTGAATGGGGAATAAAATATTAAACGTTTATGAAATAAGACATTTTGGGCCCCCAGTCCCGAAGAAATGGACATTAGGAAATTAGTCCCTTTAGTATTTCTATATTGGCTACCAAGTTGTTATATACAAAGTTTGGTTAAGATCCATCAATTTACCTAATAGCTAACGCTTAAACCCGGCGCCCCATGAGGGTTAAATTTTGAAAAAAAGTAGCCAGTGACCATCCCAGGAGCGTACTCAAAAGTCTCCAAAAGTTTCATGGCGATCGGATGAATGGTTTAGTCAGCTATACAAAGACATGCATACATACATACATACATACTTTGATTTTTATATATATAGATATAAGATTAGAAAAAACAACATTAAGGGCCCCCGGGCCCAATCGGTGCAAGAAATTAACTTTAAAATACCTGTTCATTTCAATCTGGATCATGATAGATATATTAGTCAATGCTTTTCAAGATCGTGTAAATCATACCGGGAATAAAGTATTTAACGCTTACAAAAAAAAAGATTTTGGGCCCCCGGCCCCGAAGGAACGGACATTAGGTGTTCAATGCCATATGGTACTTTAATGTTGGCTATCAAGTTGTTATGTACCAAGTTTGGTCAAGATCCATTCATTTTCCAAGCAGCTAAGCCCTAAACTAATTTTTATATAGCTCATATAAGAAAAAATTCTCATTATGGGCCCCCGGCGCCCCATGAGTGTTAAATTTTGAAAAAAAGTAGCCTATTTCCATCCCCGGAGCGTACTCAAAAGTCTCCAAAAGTTTCATGGCGACCGAATGAATGGTATAGTCAGCTAACGGGAATAAAGTATTTAACGCTTACAAAAATAAAGATTTTGGGCCCCCGGCCCCGAAGGAACGGACATTAGGAGTTCAATGCCATATGATACTTTAATATAGGCTATCAAGTTGTTATGTACCAAGTTTGGTCAAGATCCATTCATTTTCCAAGCAGCTAAGCCCTAAACTAATTTTTATATAGCTCATATAAGAAAAAATTCTCATTATGGGCCCCCGGCGCCCCATGAGTGTTAAATTTTGAAAAAAAAGTAGCCTATTTCCATCCCTGGAGCGTACTCAAAAGTCTCCAAAAGTTTCATGGCGATCGGATGAATGGTTTAGTCAGCTATAACAGACATGCATAACATACATACTTTGATTTTTAAATCCTTTATATTAACTCGTGGTGTCTGCGGCCGACCGACCGACCGACCGACCGACCGACCGACCTTGTCGCCAAAACTTTTGATCGATTTTTAACCCACTTGCTCGCAAGATAGCGAGCTGATATTTTGCAGGCAGTTTCGTACCAATGATAAAAACAATGTATCAAAATTTCAGATCGATCGCATGTACCGTAATTAAATTATTGATTTTTTAGATTATTTTATTTATTCCTATGTATCATGCTATTTTTTGAGATAGAGCGTCGCGGTGCGTATTATATTGAACAACCTTTCTGTCGCGCAATAAGGTGCGTATTTTATTGACAGCTCTTTTTATAAACATATTCCTGATCGGTGCGCATTATATTAAACATGTTTTACGACACAACTGCAATTTTGTATTTCTGGATGGTCTGGCGCTGCGTATTATAATGAACATTCTTTTAATTACTTCTCGTACATAAAGGATTTATAGTCAAAAACTTGGTTTTTTACGGGTTTTTCTTATTATATATATAGATAACACATACGCTACGAGATGCTCTCACTTTTATTGGCCCACCGTGTGTGTATATATATACTAGCAACAAAGCCCGTCCAAGGACGGGAATAAGTGTAGGGTGACTTGTGAAGTTCATGGAAAGACATCACTACATTACCCACCCCCGACTGTCCAGAGACCCTACCCACCGACACCGTGGTCTGTCCAGAGACCCTACCTCCCCCCCCCCACACACACACCACGGTGTGTCCAGAATTAAAATAAATAACCCGTAAATACTACGTTTTTTATTACACATCCCGTTTATCCCAAACATAAACTCTTGGAAAAAAAAACTGCACCAAAAATAACTCGTTTTGAACGTCGTTCAATATGTAAATGAAAAATCATTTTTCTCCGCCAGCGATTGGCTGTAGGAGTAGGAGTCTGTAGGAGTTTGAGGGACCAATCGCTATCGATGACCGCACAGAACATTGCCTTTTATTATATAGGATTATTATATAGGATTATTATATACGAAATTGTGTATACCATCGCTCTGTTTCTGATTCAGTTTGGTAATAATTCTATTGTGAATCTGCTCTACAAGTGTGTACTTTAAGTTATGGGTTATCGCTTATTTTTATCGCTTTATAATTTCTTGTAATTGCAACTTAAGTTGTTTTTTTTATATAGCTTGAAATTAATTTACGTAAGTACTAGAATATCGTGGTTAATTCATTGTACTCTGTCTTGTGTCGCATGCCGGGTTAGTGAAACCATATGAATATATTATAACATTAAATTCAAATTAAAATATAATCAGTCACGTAACAGAGCTGGATTATGAATAAGTGTTTTTCTGTTACAGCCATCTATAAAAGACTCTCTGGCTGATACATTGGCGAGCAAAGACCAGTTCCAGGCCGAGGCCTTCTTGTCCGGCGGTTCAGATTTAAGGACGAACTTGATAGAGTTGTTGCGGCCAGTGGAGGTTTACAGCACAGAGGACAGGGATGAGGAGTGGTAGCTTGGTAGGTCAAAGGAGGAAAACAGTCGAATTAAAAAAATCCATACCCTAATTAAAGAAAACTTATAATGACATGATGTAGACATAAGCAACGCTCATCAATCAGAGAAGTGTTCAGTTGATAATTTGGAACGTAAATGGTCTAGCGGTAGCGCGCTGGACTGCCGAACCGAGACAGTAGAGAGTTACGAATACTATTCTCGGTGCTGGCAAGGCCCTGAGGCATTGTGCTCGCCACACAATCCCTTGCTCGTTCGTGGTGGCTAAATAAAACTTGTAAACGCTACTTCACTTGCCCCATATACCGTCATGGACTGGAAAGAGGGTTATTAAATTTTGAAAAGATGTGTTTCTAGTGGAGTCTTCAAGGCCTTAGTGGTCGAAATCTTACGAATGTGTAATGGTAGAGAATTGCATTGTTTGGGGGAACACACAAGAAAATGAAAAACCTTCGCCGGATGTTTTAGTGCGTGTCTTATTAGCAGAGATTATTCGTGTGTCTGCAGAAGAGCGTAGCTGACGAGTGGGTGAGTAGACAGAGAGAAGTTCAGTAATATGAGTATGTGTCAGAAATAAAATTGTGGCAGAGAACGTACAGTTTCTAATGAGTGCCTGATTGTACAGGGAGCCACTGAAGTTAAGGAAGTCGTGATGTTGAATGCGTACACATATGGGAGTTATAAGTTGCACAACTATAGGGAGTCAAAGGTGTGCATAAGTTGCACAACTATAGGGAGTCAAAGGTGTGAATAAGTTGCACAACTATAGGTAGTCAAAGGTGTGCATAAGTTGCACAACTATAGGGAGTCAAAGGTGTGCATACGTTGCACAACTATAGGGGGTCAAAGGTGTGCATAAGTTGCACAACTATAGGTAGTCAAAGGTGTGCATAAGTTGCACAACTATAGGGAGTCAAAGGTGTGCATAAGTTGCACAACTATAGGGGGTCAAAGGTGTGAATAAGTTGCACAACTATAGGAGGTCAAAGGTGTGCATAAGTTGCACAACTATAGGTAGTCAAAGGTGTGCATAAGTTGCACAACTATAGGGAGTCAAAGGTGTGCATAAGTTGCACAACTATAGGGGGTCAAAGGTGTGCATAAGTTGCACAACTATAGGGGGTCAAAGGTGTGAATAAGTTGCACAACTATAGGTAGTCAAAGGTGTGCATAAGTTGCACAACTATAGGGAGTCAAAGGTGTGCATAAGTTGCACAACTATAGGGGGTCAAAGGTGTGCATAAGTTGCAAAACTATAGGGGGTCAAAGGTGTGAATAAGTTGCACAACTATAGGGAGTCAAAGGTGTGAATAAGTTGCCCAACTATAGGGAGTCAAAGGTGTGCATAAGTTGCACAACTACAGGGGGTCAAAGGTGTGCATAAGTTGCACAACTATAGGAAGTCAAATGTGTGCATAAGCGTTGGGTGCAAAAAAATCTTCAGTATAGAAGGAGCGTCTGTAATAAATAAGATAAGATAAGTTTCTCCTACTTTGTATGATTGCGTATAAAACATTTCTTTAAATGCTAAAAGTATCTTATATCTGCTCCATCATGCAACTATGTGTTGTAGTTAGGATATGAATGTTTTACATTCAATGTGTTACCATTTTTATGTAAAGCGCTGTGAGCCCAGCTGATTGCTGGGGTAATGAGCTATGTAAATTGTCAAATTATTATTTTTGTAATGACTATTTGATACATTATACTTTCTAATACGGTTAACTACCATATCTTACAATGAACAACCTACAATGATTAAATAATGTTAAGTCTTATATTATCGCATGAGAATACTAATATTATTTTTTTCCTACAGACTCCAGGTTCCGGTGTTGATGTTTTTTGGTGTTGGGTGTTGTGTTGCGTTAATTGTTTTTTTTAAAGATTAAATTAAATTTATGTTAAAAATTTTAAATTTTTTTTTAAAAGAATATTAATTTTTTTGTATAAGAAGGTATTTTTTACTAAATGGTTTTTAGTTTACTTTTAAAGAAGTTTATGTTAAATTTAAAAGTAGGAAAGGAGGGCGCCGTCCCCCCCCCCCCCGCCCCCGACCCCCGATTCTCTCTGTCGTCTCCCCCGAATTCTCTGTCACGTTACCACCGTTTTTTTTTTTTTTTTTTGTTTTTTTTTGTACCAAAGCCTTGCTTGCTCTTTGCTACTGCTGTGTCCACTAACACCTTCATGACGTCACTGAACCTGGTTGCTTGCTTGTGCTACGGCCCGATTTACCGATCCGATTCCGATTTCCGCGATTTAAATTTAGTGAATCCCGATTTTCGATGATTTGTTTATTCCGAGTTTTTACCCGAACCGCGCCCCCGACCCCGAGATGCCGATTATTTTTCCGAAATTTATCCGATTTCCCCGATGGATCGATGCCCGAATATTTAGATAATTCCGATTTAGTCTTTTTCTTAGATTTAGCGATTTCCGATATTACCGCGATTGCCGCCCCCGAATATTTAATTTAGTAGATTTTTTTTTATTTAGATTTATATTTAGTACGATAATTTATCCCGATTTTCGTCCGATTTTATTTAGTTTTATTACCCGATATTATTCAGCCGATGCCCCGATTTGCCGCCGATTTCGAAATCCGGAGCGATCCCGATTAATTTCCCGAATCCCCGCGCGCCGATTTATTATATTAGACGATCGCCCCGATTTCCCCGATTTAACCGCCCGGTTTCCCGATTACCGATCCGATTTAAGCCCGATTTAATTAATTTACCCGATTTTACCCCGCCCGGATTACGATTGAGATTATTTCCGATTTCCGATCCCCGGATTTTACGCCGATTTTACCGATTTCCGGGCGCCGATTTCCTGAATTCGGGGCCGCCCGATTATTTACCCCTGATACGAATTGATTCGAATTTAAGCCGCCCGATCCGCGATGATCCCCCGGATTTAGTCCCGATTTCGCCGCCGGATTGCGATTAATTCCCTGATTTCGATACTTCGATCCGCCGACGATTGCCGACCAGATTGACCGACGATCTTGAATCCGATATTTAGGTGTCTTTCTTTCTTATGTCAATCAACCAAAACCAGATCACACACTGTCCATCTATTTTCAATATCTAAAACATGTTCAAATAGGTAAATCTGTATACTAACTTCTTAAAGATAGAATATAATTATAGGTAGATTCAAGAAATAAATTGTTTTAAAGTAAAAGGAAGATATGATTTTAAATTGTGAAATTCGACCCATTTTTTTTACTCTGCATAAGTTAAGTATATCTTTGAATTTGTTTATGTTTTTTTAATGTAAGAAAGATTTTGTGAAGGATAAAAGATAACCTATATACTTAAATCCGCAAATAATTTTCGTCAAGAACAAAATTTTTAAGTATTCAAAGGGAAGTTTTTGTAACATATTTTTAAAAATTTGTGTATCTTTGTGTTACGTCCCTTGACTCTGAAAAAAGGGAGGAAGGTTGTATATATAAAAGATAAGTTAAACTTAAGTAGTTTAACAAGAGTGTTTGTTAAAATTAGGAAAAGCAAAGTCTTAATTAAAGTCCATAAAGTTATGTATTCTTGCCACTCTGCCCCACGTGGCGTGCACTAGTGACCTTTCGAGATGTTGAATGAAGCGTATCGAGAACAATATTCAGTATTTCTATCTGATGAGGCAGTCATTTATGCATATCTGACTTGCCAAACTGGGAGGATAACCAGACACCAATAACTCTGTATGTCATGGAAACAGCAACGCTTGCATTCGAGTTGCATGTTCTTTGTTCATTGTGTTTTTATGTCGTTTCTATTGTCTCTTATAGTGTGCACGTTAAACAGGTGTTGCACACCTTTCTTTCAATTTGCGCATGTCGCAATATGTGTAATGTGTGTTAGTGTGTAAGCATAGTTTATATGTAATGTGCAAGTATGTAACATTGTGTAACGTGTGAGTATGTTACAATGTGTAAAGTGCGGATGTATGAATTATTTATGTTTTCTATCAAAACTCAGGTGATAAACAAATTAATAGTTGATTGGGAAAAAAAGACACCCCCGAGAAATTAAATAGAATCTAGCAAATTTGTAAAATTTAACGAATGATCCTTTTAAAGAACGGGATTCAAATAGAAGAAAACATTGTATCACTCATTCATTAAAATTTAGTTTCTCATGATTACACATAAGGGAGGAACACATGTTGGGGAGGAACACGTGTTGGGGAGGGACACATGTTGGGGAGGAACACATGTTGGAGAGGAACACATGTTGGGGAGGAACACGTGTTGGGGAGGAACACGTATTGGGGAGGAACACGTGTTGGGGAGGGACACATGTTGGGGAGGAACACATGTTGGGGAGGAACACATGCTGGGGAGGAACACATGTTGGAGAGGAACACGTGTTGGGGAGGAACACATGTTGGGGAGGAACACGTGTTGGGGAGGGACACATGTTGGGGAGGAAAACATGTTGGGGAGGAACACGTGTTGGGGAGGAACACGTGTTGGGGAGGAACACGTGTTGGGGAGGGACACGTGTTGGGGAGGAACACATGCTGGGGAGGAACACATGTTGGGGAGGAACACGTGTTGGGGAGGAACACGTGTTGGGAAGGAACACATGTTGGGGAGGAACACATGTTGGGGAGGAACACATGTTGGGGAGGAACACGTGTTGGGGAGGAACACGTGTTGGGGAGGAACACATGTTGGGGAGGAACACGTATCTTGGAGGGACACATGTCTGTGTCTGGTCTATCTCATCAATAAACATAATTTATGGATTTATTGAAACCCAGCAACATCTACACTTAGAGCTGATATGATTTGTCTCCCTTCATCTCTGTTCGGTTTACATGCAATTATTGTCCGAAATGTAACTGACGTACTAGTAACAGGTTCTAACCCTTACCAAAACCTAAATCTGGTCCAATGTGTAACTAACTCACATGCAACTAATGCTAATCCTAGCCCTAACCCTAACTAATCAAAACTCGAGCACAACTCGGTACACACTGATAACACAATAAAAATATATCTAAGGAGCCGCCTCTGTTCCGTCATCTGACAACAAAAGCCAGACTGTCTGCACATCATCTCCCGTTGTTGACAGGGGCGTTCTCCCACCAGACACTCCATCCTCCCCTCTCATCGCCACCACGCCTGCCATCCCCACTTACTCTTCCCCGAGGCACTCCCCCAGCAACAGCTGGTTTCCTCCCGCCCCCACACAACACACATCATGGTCACTGCAGATCTCTTTTTTTTCTCTCTTTTGGTCTGGAAAGTGCACGCGCGTGGATTTTAATGAGCAGACGAGAAGAGAGGGGTGAGTTGTTTTATGTTTTAGACCTTTCTGTCTGGGTTACACAAACAGTTCCTGGGAGCGACGAGTTGACTGAATGATCAGATATTAGACGTGAAGACTATTTCATTTGCTTTTGAAGATTTTAGTCTTTCATCCTTGCGCATTCACTCGGTGTGTGTGTGTGTGTGTTCTACACCATTTTAACAAATTTGATTACGTAAGTATGTTAACAGCTTTCCTTACCCAATTATTTAAAGACTATATCTAACGAAAATTTCCATTTTGTAGCAGAATATAATTACAAAATCAACACGATGTGCGTTTTATAAAGTATACATGCTTCCTTCTAGTTCCTTTTTTTCTTTAGTTTTTTTTAATGTATTAGTATTTTAATCTTGAAAGAACCTTTGAAAACCGCGGATGAACCGATTTCAGGCGGATGGTGCAGTTTGACTTCTACTCTGACCTTAGCCATGATCCGCTGTGTATAACATGGGGGGAAACCACGACATTCTTGTAGAAAAGAAAGTTGGAGCGAGGCCTGAGTGTGTAATCCGACATCCTTTTGGGGTGGTTGTCTTATGGAGATAAAAGCCATAATCACTTGAATGGGATTAACCATATTTATACTATACTATTGAATCGTTAAAAATACACCTGTAACTGTGACACCTGTTATGCAGGACACCTGTAAATGCACGCAAATCAGTTATAAATTATTTTTTAAAAAATAATTATTAAACAATATTCCAAATTTAAATGGGGAGTTATTTCTCTATTAATATTTAAATAAGCAAACATACAAGAAATAATAATAATAATAAGTTGATGATTTATATAGCGCAGTACGCAAGCAGTCAGCTGGGCTCACAGCGCCTTACATAAAAATAGTAACACACATATCCCAATCAACGCATCAAATGTTAAACATTCATTTGTTAACTGCAACATCCAACGACATTACAGTGGACGTAAGCTATGTTTATTGTTTATCATTAAAAATTACGTTTGACTAGCGTATCACCCGTCAAAAATGACGGCAGTTTTCAAAATAAATACACATCAGATTAAAAAAATAACGTAATACAGAACTTTCATATATTTTATTTATGTTTATTTGATTCATTTATTATCATATTGAACAATTTTATGCGGAACGTTCGAAAAGAGTTATATTTGGTGCAGTAATTTTTGGAGCGCACTGTAAAACATAACAGCATTATATCCAAGAAGCATTACATCCATTACGGGAATTATGTATGTTGATTGTTGTTTAAATAATTTTGAAAGTAAAGTTATAAGAGATGTATTTTTAGTGCAGTCTTCAAGTCTTAGTATTTGCAATACTGCGAATGTGTAATGTTAGAGAAAGAAACAGTGGCTTATTTTGTTATTATTTTACTTGAGGCAATCCCTTGCTACAGCTTGCCATACTTCGTTGCCGTTTAAAAGAAGTAATGCTGCTGCCCTACTCAGCTCTAACAAATTACAAAACATGAATGCTTTTTATAACCAGCTAACCATAGCAAATGTACAAGTGGGCCCAGCAGAAAACTACTGTTGTTTGAAGGTTACCATCCAATAATGCTATAAAGTCACGAAAAAACAAACAGTAGGAGTAGTATATGTAACATCAACTTTAAATGCGCATCAATTTGTTGGTTTGATCTATAGTTAAACAAACAATCGCATTTGTTGATCAGTGGCAAGAGTTAAGTCCCCGGGATCAAGGTGTTCCCCTGACTCCGTGTTGA
>CALYLW010002963.1:0-21989 GCA_944989445.1 Ampullaceana balthica | reverse complement strand
CTCCTCGTTGGAGAGAGATCTCTCTCTTTTCCTCCTCCTCCGTTGTTGTTGTTGAGAGAGATCTCTCTCTTTTCCTCCTCCTCCGTTGTTGTTGTTGAGAGAGAGATCTCTCTCTTTTCCTCCTCCTCCGTTGTTGTTGTTGAGAGAGATCTCTCTCTTTTCCTCCTCCTCCGTTGTTGTTGTTGAGAGAGAGATCTCTCTCTTTTCCTCCTCCTCCGTTGTTGTTGTTGAGAGAGATCTCTCTCTTTTCCTCCTCCTCCGTTGTTGTTGTTGAGAGAGAGATCTCTCTCTTTTCCTCCTCCTCCGTTGTTGTTGTTGAGAGAGATCTCTCTCTTTTCCTCCTCCTCCGTTGTTGTTGTTGAGAGAGAGATCTCTCTCTTTTCCTCCTCCTCCGTTGTTGTTGTTGAGAGAGATCTCTCTCTTTTCCTCCTCCTCCGTTGTTGTTGTTGAGAGAGAGATCTCTCTCTTTTCCTCCTCCTCCGTTGTTGTTGTTGAGAGAGATCTCTCTCTTTTCCTCCTCCTCCGTTGTTGTTGTTGAGAGAGAGATCTCTCTCTTTTCCTCCTCCTCCGTTGTTGTTGTTGAGAGAGATCTCTCTCTTTTCCTCCTCCTCCGTTGTTGTTGTTGAGAGAGAGATCTCTCTCTTTTCCTCCTCCTCCGTTGTTGTTGTTGAGAGAGATCTCTCTCTTTTCCTCCTCCTCCGTTGTTGTTGTTGAGAGAGAGATCTCTCTCTTTTCCTCCTCCTCCGTTGTTGTTGTTGAGAGAGATCTCTCTCTTTTCCTCCTCCTCCGTTGTTGTTGTTGAGAGAGAGATCTCTCTCTTTTCCTCCTCCTCCGTTGTTGTTGTTGAGAGAGATCTCTCTCTTTTCCTCCTCCTCCGTTGTTGTTGTTGAGAGAGAGATCTCTCTCTTTTCCTCCTCCTCCGTTGTTGTTGTTGAGAGAGATCTCTCTCTTTTCCTCCTCCTCCGTTGTTGTTGTTGAGAGAGAGATCTCTCTCTTTTCCTCCTCCTCCGTTGTTGTTGTTGAGAGAGATCTCTCTCTTTTCCTCCTCCTCCGTTGTTGTTGTTGAGAGAGAGATCTCTCTCTTTTCCTCCTCCTCCGTTGTTGTTGTTGAGAGAGATCTCTCTCTTTTCCTCCTCCTCCGTTGTTGTTGTTGAGAGAGAGATCTCTCTCTTTTCCTCCTCCTCCGTTGTTGTTGTTGAGAGAGATCTCTCTCTTTTCCTCCTCCTCCGTTGTTGTTGTTGAGAGAGAGATCTCTCTCTTTTCCTCCTCCTCCGTTGTTGTTGTTGAGAGAGATCTCTCTCTTTTCCTCCTCCTCCGTTGTTGTTGTTGAGAGAGAGATCTCTCTCTTTTCCTCCTCCTCCGTTGTTGTTGTTGAGAGAGATCTCTCTCTTTTCCTCCTCCTCCGTTGTTGTTGTTGAGAGAGAGATCTCTCTCTTTTCCTCCTCCTCCGTTGTTGTTGTTGAGAGAGATCTCTCTCTTTTCCTCCTCCTCCGTTGTTGTTGTTGAGAGAGAGATCTCTCTCTTTTCCTCCTCCTCCGTTGTTGTTGTTGAGAGAGATCTCTCTCTTTTCCTCCTCCTCCGTTGTTGTTGTTGAGAGAGAGATCTCTCTCTTTTCCTCCTCCTCCGTTGTTGTTGTTGAGAGAGATCTCTCTCTTTTCCTCCTCCTCCGTTGTTGTTGTTGAGAGAGAGATCTCTCTCTTTTCCTCCTCCTCCGTTGTTGTTGTTGAGAGAGATCTCTCTCTTTTCCTCCTCCTCCGTTGTTGTTGTTGAGAGAGAGATCTCTCTCTTTTCCTCCTCCTCCGTTGTTGTTGTTGAGAGAGATCTCTCTCTTTTCCTCCTCCTCCGTTGTTGTTGTTGAGAGAGAGATCTCTCTCTTTTCCTCCTCCTCCGTTGTTGTTGTTGAGAGAGATCTCTCTCTTTTCCTCCTCCTCCGTTGTTGTTGTTGAGAGAGAGAGATCTCTCTCTTTTCCTCCTCCTCCGTTGTTGTTGTTGAGAGAGATCTCTCTCTTTTCCTCCTCCTCCGTTGTTGTTGTTGAGAGAGAGATCTCTCTCTTTTCCTCCTCCTCCGTTGTTGTTGTTGAGAGAGATCTCTCTCTTTTCCTCCTCCTCCGTTGTTGTTGTTGAGAGAGAGATCTCTCTCTTTTCCTCCTCCTCCGTTGTTGTTGTTGAGAGAGATCTCTCTCTTTTCCTCCTCCTCCGTTGTTGTTGTTGAGAGAGAGATCTCTCTCTTTTCCTCCTCCTCCGTTGTTGTTGTTGAGAGAGATCTCTCTCTTTTCCTCCTCCTCCGTTGTTGTTGTTGAGAGAGAGATCTCTCTCTTTTCCTCCTCCTCCGTTGTTGTTGTTGAGAGAGATCTCTCTCTTTTCCTCCTCCTCCGTTGTTGTTGTTGAGAGAGAGATCTCTCTCTTTTCCTCCTCCTCCGTTGTTGTTGTTGAGAGAGATCTCTCTCTTTTCCTCCTCCTCCGTTGTTGTTGTTGAGAGAGAGATCTCTCTCTTTTCCTCCTCCTCCGTTGTTGTTGTTGAGAGAGATCTCTCTCTTTTCCTCCTCCTCCGTTGTTGTTGTTGAGAGAGAGAGATCTCTCTCTTTTCCTCCTCCTCCGTTGTTGTTGTTGAGAGAGATCTCTCTCTTTTCCTCCTCCTCCGTTGTTGTTGTTGAGAGAGAGAGATCTCTCTCTTTTCCTCCTCCTCCGTTGTTGTTGTTGAGAGAGATCTCTCTCTTTTCCTCCTCCTCCGTTGTTGTTGTTGAGAGAGAGAGATCTCTCTCTTTTCCTCCTCCTCCGTTGTTGTTGTTGAGAGAGATCTCTCTCTTTTCCTCCTCCTCCGTTGTTGTTGTTGAGAGAGAGAGATCTCTCTCTTTTCCTCCTCCTCCGTTGTTGTTGTTGAGAGAGATCTCTCTCTTTTCCTCCTCCTCCGTTGTTGTTGTTGAGAGAGAGATCTCTCTCTTTTCCTCCTCCTCCGTTGTTGTTGTTGAGAGAGATCTCTCTCTTTTCCTCCTCCTCCGTTGTTGTTGTTGAGAGAGAGATCTCTCTCTTTTCCTCCTCCTCCGTTGTTGTTGTTGAGAGAGATCTCTCTCTTTTCCTCCTCCTCCGTTGTTGTTGTTGAGAGAGAGAGATCTCTCTCTTTTCCTCCTCCTCCGTTGTTGTTGTTGAGAGAGATCTCTCTCTTTTCCTCCTCCTCCGTTGTTGTTGTTGAGAGAGAGATCTCTCTCTTTTCCTCCTCCTCCGTTGTTGTTGTTGAGAGAGATCTCTCTCTTTTCCTCCTCCTCCGTTGTTGTTGTTGAGAGAGAGAGATCTCTCTCTTTTCCTCCTCCTCCGTTGTTGTTGTTGAGAGAGATCTCTCTCTTTTCCTCCTCCTCCGTTGTTGTTGTTGAGAGAGAGAGATCTCTCTCTTTTCCTCCTCCTCCGTTGTTGTTGTTGAGAGAGATCTCTCTCTTTTCCTCCTCCTCCGTTGTTGTTGTTGAGAGAGAGAGATCTCTCTCTTTTCCTCCTCCTCCGTTGTTGTTGTTGAGAGAGATCTCTCTCTTTTCCTCCTCCTCCGTTGTTGTTGTTGAGAGAGAGAGATCTCTCTCTTTTCCTCCTCCTCCGTTGTTGTTGTTGAGAGAGATCTCTCTCTTTTCCTCCTCCTCCGTTGTTGTTGTTGAGAGAGAGAGATCTCTCTCTTTTCCTCCTCCTCCGTTGTTGTTGTTGAGAGAGATCTCTCTCTTTTCCTCCTCCTCCGTTGTTGTTGTTGAGAGAGAGAGATCTCTCTCTTTTCCTCCTCCTCCGTTGTTGTTGTTGAGAGAGATCTCTCTCTTTTCCTCCTCCTCCGTTGTTGTTGTTGAGAGAGAGATCTCTCTCTTTTCCTCCTCCTCCGTTGTTGTTGTTGAGAGAGATCTCTCTCTTTTCCTCCTCCTCCGTTGTTGTTGTTGAGAGAGAGAGATCTCTCTCTTTTCCTCCTCCTCCGTTGTTGTTGTTGAGAGAGATCTCTCTCTTTTCCTCCTCCTCCGTTGTTGTTGTTGAGAGAGAGAGATCTCTCTCTTTTCCTCCTCCTCCGTTGTTGTTGTTGAGAGAGATCTCTCTCTTTTCCTCCTCCTCCGTTGTTGTTGTTGAGAGAGAGATCTCTCTCTTTTCCTCCTCCTCCGTTGTTGTTGTTGAGAGAGATCTCTCTCTTTTCCTCCTCCTCCGTTGTTGTTGTTGAGAGAGAGATCTCTCTCTTTTCCTCCTCCTCCGTTGTTGTTGTTGAGAGAGATCTCTCTCTTTTCCTCCTCCTCCGTTGTTGTTGTTGAGAGAGATCTCTCTCTTTTCCTCCTCCTCCGTTGTTGTTGTTGAGAGAGATCTCTCTCTTTTCCTCCTCCTCCGTTGTTGTTGTTGAGAGAGATCTCTCTCTTTTCCTCCTCCTCCGTTGTTGTTGTTGAGAGAGATCTCTCTCTTTTCCTCCTCCTCCGTTGTTGTTGTTGAGAGAGATCTCTCTCTTTTCCTCCTCCTCCGTTGTTGTTGTTGAGAGAGATCTCTCTCTTTTCCTCCTCCTCCGTTGTTGTTGTTGAGAGAGATCTCTCTCTTTTCCTCCTCCTCCGTTGTTGTTGTTGAGAGAGATCTCTCTCTTTTCCTCCTCCTCCGTTGTTGTTGTTGAGAGAGATCTCTCTCTTTTCCTCCTCCTCCGTTGTTGTTGTTGAGAGAGATCTCTCTCTTTTCCTCCTCCTCCGTTGTTGTTGTTGAGAGAGATCTCTCTCTTTTCCTCCTCCTCCGTTGTTGTTGTTGAGAGAGATCTCTCTCTTTTCCTCCTCCTCCGTTGTTGTTGTTGAGAGAGATCTCTCTCTTTTCCTCCTCCTCCGTTGTTGTTGTTGAGAGAGATCTCTCTCTTTTCCTCCTCCTCCGTTGTTGTTGTTGAGAGAGAGATCTCTCTCTTTTCCTCCTCCTCCGTTGTTGTTGTTGAGAGAGATCTCTCTCTTTTCCTCCTCCTCCGTTGTTGTTGTTGAGAGAGAGATCTCTCTCTTTTCCTCCTCCTCCGTTGTTGTTGTTGAGAGAGATCTCTCTCTTTTCCTCCTCCTCCGTTGTTGTTGTTGAGAGAGATCTCTCTCTTTTCCTCCTCCTCCGTTGTTGTTGTTGAGAGAGATCTCTCTCTTTTCCTCCTCCTCCGTTGTTGTTGTTGAGAGAGAGATCTCTCTCTTTTCCTCCTCCTCCGTTGTTGTTGTTGAGAGAGATCTCTCTCTTTTCCTCCTCCTCCGTTGTTGTTGTTGAGAGAGATCTCTCTCTTTTCCTCCTCCTCCGTTGTTGTTGTTGAGAGAGATCTCTCTCTTTTCCTCCTCCTCCGTTGTTGTTGTTGAGAGAGATCTCTCTCTTTTCCTCCTCCTCCGTTGTTGTTGTTGAGAGAGATCTCTCTCTTTTCCTCCTCCTCCGTTGTTGTTGTTGAGAGAGATCTCTCTCTTTTCCTCCTCCTCCGTTGTTGTTGTTGAGAGAGATCTCTCTCTTTTCCTCCTCCTCCGTTGTTGTTGTTGAGAGAGATCTCTCTCTTTTCCTCCTCCTCCGTTGTTGTTGTTGAGAGAGATCTCTCTCTTTTCCTCCTCCTCCGTTGTTGTTGTTGAGAGAGATCTCTCTCTTTTCCTCCTCCTCCGTTGTTGTTGTTGAGAGAGATCTCTCTCTTTTCCTCCTCCTCCGTTGTTGTTGTTGAGAGAGATCTCTCTCTTTTCCTCCTCCTCCGTTGTTGTTGTTGAGAGAGATCTCTCTCTTTTCCTCCTCCTCCGTTGTTGTTGTTGAGAGAGATCTCTCTCTTTTCCTCCTCCTCCGTTGTTGTTGTTGAGAGAGATCTCTCTCTTTTCCTCCTCCTCCGTTGTTGTTGTTGAGAGAGATCTCTCTCTTTTCCTCCTCCTCCGTTGTTGTTGTTGAGAGAGATCTCTCTCTTTTCCTCCTCCTCCGTTGTTGTTGTTGAGAGAGATCTCTCTCTTTTCCTCCTCCTCCGTTGTTGTTGTTGAGAGAGATCTCTCTCTTTTCCTCCTCCTCCGTTGTTGTTGTTGAGAGAGATCTCTCTCTTTTCCTCCTCCTCCGTTGTTGTTGTTGAGAGAGATCTCTCTCTTTTCCTCCTCCTCCGTTGTTGTTGTTGAGAGAGATCTCTCTCTTTTCCTCCTCCTCCGTTGTTGTTGTTGAGAGAGATCTCTCTCTTTTCCTCCTCCTCCGTTGTTGTTGTTGAGAGAGATCTCTCTCTTTTCCTCCTCCTCCGTTGTTGTTGTTGAGAGAGATCTCTCTCTTTTCCTCCTCCTCCGTTGTTGTTGTTGAGAGAGATCTCTCTCTTTTCCTCCTCCTCCGTTGTTGTTGTTGAGAGAGATCTCTCTCTTTTCCTCCTCCTCCGTTGTTGTTGTTGAGAGAGATCTCTCTCTTTTCCTCCTCCTCCGTTGTTGTTGTTGAGAGAGATCTCTCTCTTTTCCTCCTCCTCCGTTGTTGTTGTTGAGAGAGATCTCTCTCTTTTCCTCCTCCTCCGTTGTTGTTGTTGAGAGAGATCTCTCTCTTTTCCTCCTCCTCCGTTGTTGTTGTTGAGAGAGATCTCTCTCTTTTCCTCCTCCTCCGTTGTTGTTGTTGAGAGAGATCTCTCTCTTTTCCTCCTCCTCCGTTGTTGTTGTTGAGAGAGATCTCTCTCTTTTCCTCTCCTCCGTTGTTGTTGTTGAGAGAGATCTCTCTCTTTTCCTCCTCCTCCGTTGTTGTTGTTGAGAGAGATCTCTCTCTTTTCCTCCTCCTCCGTTGTTGTTGTTGAGAGAGATCTCTCTCTTTTCCTCCTCCTCCGTTGTTGTTGTTGAGAGAGATCTCTCTCTTTTCCTCCTCCTCCGTTGTTGTTGTTGAGAGAGATCTCTCTCTTTTCCTCCTCCTCCGTTGTTGTTGTTGAGAGAGATCTCTCTCTTTTCCTCCTCCTCCGTTGTTGTTGTTGAGAGAGATCTCTCTCTTTTCCTCCTCCTCCGTTGTTGTTGTTGAGAGAGATCTCTCTCTTTTCCTCCTCCTCCGTTGTTGTTGTTGAGAGAGATCTCTCTCTTTTCCTCCTCCTCCGTTGTTGTTGTTGAGAGAGATCTCTCTCTTTTCCTCCTCCTCCGTTGTTGTTGTTGAGAGAGATCTCTCTCTTTTCCTCCTCCTCCGTTGTTGTTGTTGAGAGAGATCTCTCTCTTTTCCTCCTCCTCCGTTGTTGTTGTTGAGAGAGATCTCTCTCTTTTCCTCCTCCTCCGTTGTTGTTGTTGAGAGAGATCTCTCTCTTTTCCTCCTCCTCCGTTGTTGTTGTTGAGAGAGATCTCTCTCTTTTCCTCCTCCTCCGTTGTTGTTGTTGAGAGAGATCTCTCTCTTTTCCTCCTCCTCCGTTGTTGTTGTTGAGAGAGATCTCTCTCTTTTCCTCCTCCTCCGTTGTTGTTGTTGAGAGAGATCTCTCTCTTTTCCTCCTCCTCCGTTGTTGTTGTTGAGAGAGATCTCTCTCTTTTCCTCCTCCTCCGTTGTTGTTGTTGAGAGAGATCTCTCTCTTTTCCTCCTCCTCCGTTGTTGTTGTTGAGAGAGATCTCTCTCTTTTCCTCCTCCTCCGTTGTTGTTGTTGAGAGAGATCTCTCTCTTTTCCTCCTCCTCCGTTGTTGTTGTTGAGAGAGATCTCTCTCTTTTCCTCCTCCTCCGTTGTTGTTGTTGGAGAGAGATCTCTCTCTTTTCCTCCTCCTCCGTTGTTGTTGTTGAGAGAGATCTCTCTCTTTTCCTCCTCCTCCGTTGTTGTTGTTGAGAGAGATCTCTCTCTTTTCCTCCTCCTCCGTTGTTGTTGTTGAGAGAGATCTCTCTCTTTTCCTCCTCCTCCGTTGTTGTTGTTGAGAGAGATCTCTCTCTTTTCCTCCTCCTCCGTTGTTGTTGTTGAGAGAGATCTCTCTCTTTTCCTCCTCCTCCGTTGTTGTTGTTGAGAGAGATCTCTCTCTTTTCCTCCTCCTCCGTTGTTGTTGTTGAGAGAGATCTCTCTCTTTTCCTCCTCCTCCGTTGTTGTTGTTGAGAGAGATCTCTCTCTTTTCCTCCTCCTCCGTTGTTGTTGTTGAGAGAGATCTCTCTCTTTTCCTCCTCCTCCGTTGTTGTTGTTGAGAGAGATCTCTCTCTTTTCCTCCTCCTCCGTTGTTGTTGTTGAGAGAGATCTCTCTCTTTTCCTCCTCCTCCGTTGTTGTTGTTGAGAGAGATCTCTCTCTTTTCCTCCTCCTCCGTTGTTGTTGTTGAGAGAGATCTCTCTCTTTTCCTCCTCCTCCGTTGTTGTTGTTGAGAGAGATCTCTCTCTTTTCCTCCTCCTCCGTTGTTGTTGTTGAGAGAGATCTCTCTCTTTTCCTCCTCCTCCGTTGTTGTTGTTGAGAGAGATCTCTCTCTTTTCCTCCTCCTCCGTTGTTGTTGTTGAGAGAGATCTCTCTCTTTTCCTCCTCCTCCGTTGTTGTTGTTGAGAGAGATCTCTCTCTTTTCCTCCTCCTCCGTTGTTGTTGTTGAGAGAGATCTCTCTCTTTTCCTCCTCCTCCGTTGTTGTTGTTGAGAGAGATCTCTCTCTTTTCCTCCTCCTCCGTTGTTGTTGTTGAGAGAGATCTCTCTCTTTTCCTCCTCCTCCGTTGTTGTTGTTGAGAGAGATCTCTCTCTTTTCCTCCTCCTCCGTTGTTGTTGTTGAGAGAGATCTCTCTCTTTTCCTCCTCCTCCGTTGTTGTTGTTGAGAGAGATCTCTCTCTTTTCCTCCTCCTCCGTTGTTGTTGTTGAGAGAGATCTCTCTCTTTTCCTCCTCCTCCGTTGTTGTTGTTGAGAGAGATCTCTCTCTTTTCCTCCTCCTCCGTTGTTGTTGTTGAGAGAGATCTCTCTCTTTTCCTCCTCCTCCGTTGTTGTTGTTGAGAGAGATCTCTCTCTTTTCCTCCTCCTCCGTTGTTGTTGTTGAGAGAGATCTCTCTCTTTTCCTCCTCCTCCGTTGTTGTTGTTGAGAGAGATCTCTCTCTTTTCCTCCTCCTCCGTTGTTGTTGTTGAGAGAGATCTCTCTCTTTTCCTCCTCCTCCGTTGTTGTTGTTGAGAGAGATCTCTCTCTTTTCCTCCTCCTCCGTTGTTGTTGTTGAGAGAGATCTCTCTCTTTTCCTCCTCCTCCGTTGTTGTTGTTGAGAGAGATCTCTCTCTTTTCCTCCTCCTCCGTTGTTGTTGTTGAGAGAGATCTCTCTCTTTTCCTCCTCCTCCGTTGTTGTTGTTGAGAGAGATCTCTCTCTTTTCCTCCTCCTCCGTTGTTGTTGTTGAGAGAGATCTCTCTCTTTTCCTCCTCCTCCGTTGTTGTTGTTGAGAGAGATCTCTCTCTTTTCCTCCTCCTCCGTTGTTGTTGTTGAGAGAGATCTCTCTCTTTTCCTCCTCCTCCGTTGTTGTTGTTGAGAGAGATCTCTCTCTTTTCCTCCTCCTCCGTTGTTGTTGTTGAGAGAGATCTCTCTCTTTTCCTCCTCCTCCGTTGTTGTTGTTGAGAGAGATCTCTCTCTTTTCCTCCTCCTCCGTTGTTGTTGTTGAGAGAGATCTCTCTCTTTTCCTCCTCCTCCGTTGTTGTTGTTGAGAGAGATCTCTCTCTTTTCCTCCTCCTCCGTTGTTGTTGTTGAGAGAGATCTCTCTCTTTTCCTCCTCCTCCGTTGTTGTTGTTGAGAGAGATCTCTCTCTTTTCCTCCTCCTCCGTTGTTGTTGTTGAGAGAGATCTCTCTCTTTTCCTCCTCCTCCGTTGTTGTTGTTGAGAGAGATCTCTCTCTTTTCCTCCTCCTCCGTTGTTGTTGTTGAGAGAGATCTCTCTCTTTTCCTCCTCCTCCGTTGTTGTTGTTGAGAGAGATCTCTCTCTTTTCCTCCTCCTCCGTTGTTGTTGTTGAGAGAGATCTCTCTCTTTTCCTCCTCCTCGTTGTTGTTGTTGAGAGAGATCTCTCTCTTTTCCTCCTCCTCCGTTGTTGTTGTTGAGAGAGATCTCTCTCTTTTCCTCCTCCTCCGTTGTTGTTGTTGAGAGAGATCTCTCTCTTTTCCTCCTCCTCCGTTGTTGTTGTTGAGAGAGATCTCTCTCTTTTCCTCCTCCTCCGTTGTTGTTGTTGAGAGAGATCTCTCTCTTTTCCTCCTCCTCCGTTGTTGTTGTTGAGAGAGATCTCTCTCTTTTCCTCCTCCTCCGTTGTTGTTGTTGAGAGAGATCTCTCTCTTTTCCTCCTCCTCCGTTGTTGTTGTTGAGAGAGATCTCTCTCTTTTCCTCCTCCTCCGTTGTTGTTGTTGAGAGAGATCTCTCTCTTTTCCTCCTCCTCCGTTGTTGTTGTTGAGAGAGATCTCTCTCTTTTCCTCCTCCTCCGTTGTTGTTGTTGAGAGAGATCTCTCTCTTTTCCTCCTCCTCCGTTGTTGTTGTTGAGAGAGATCTCTCTCTTTTCCTCCTCCTCCGTTGTTGTTGTTGAGAGAGATCTCTCTCTTTTCCTCCTCCTCCGTTGTTGTTGTTGAGAGAGATCTCTCTCTTTTCCTCCTCCTCCGTTGTTGTTGTTGAGAGAGATCTCTCTCTTTTCCTCCTCCTCCGTTGTTGTTGTTGAGAGAGATCTCTCTCTTTTCCTCCTCCTCCGTTGTTGTTGTTGAGAGAGATCTCTCTCTTTTCCTCCTCCTCCGTTGTTGTTGTTGAGAGAGATCTCTCTCTTTTCCTCCTCCTCCGTTGTTGTTGTTGAGAGAGATCTCTCTCTTTTCCTCCTCCTCCGTTGTTGTTGTTGAGAGAGATCTCTCTCTTTTCCTCCTCCTCCGTTGTTGTTGTTGAGAGAGATCTCTCTCTTTTCCTCCTCCTCCGTTGTTGTTGTTGAGAGAGATCTCTCTCTTTTCCTCCTCCTCCGTTGTTGTTGTTGAGAGAGATCTCTCTCTTTTCCTCCTCCTCCGTTGTTGTTGTTGAGAGAGATCTCTCTCTTTTCCTCCTCCTCCGTTGTTGTTGTTGAGAGAGATCTCTCTCTTTTCCTCCTCCTCCGTTGTTGTTGTTGAGAGAGATCTCTCTCTTTTCCTCCTCCTCCGTTGTTGTTGTTGAGAGAGATCTCTCTCTTTTCCTCCTCCTCCGTTGTTGTTGTTGAGAGAGATCTCTCTCTTTTCCTCCTCCTCCGTTGTTGTTGTTGAGAGAGATCTCTCTCTTTTCCTCCTCCTCCGTTGTTGTTGTTGAGAGAGATCTCTCTCTTTTCCTCCTCCTCCGTTGTTGTTGTTGAGAGAGATCTCTCTCTTTTCCTCCTCCTCCGTTGTTGTTGTTGAGAGAGATCTCTCTCTTTTCCTCCTCCTCCGTTGTTGTTGTTGAGAGAGATCTCTCTCTTTTCCTCCTCCTCCGTTGTTGTTGTTGAGAGAGATCTCTCTCTTTTCCTCCTCCTCCGTTGTTGTTGTTGAGAGAGATCTCTCTCTTTTCCTCCTCCTCCGTTGTTGTTGTTGAGAGAGATCTCTCTCTTTTCCTCCTCCTCCGTTGTTGTTGTTGAGAGAGATCTCTCTCTTTTCCTCCTCCTCCGTTGTTGTTGTTGAGAGAGATCTCTCTCTTTTCCTCCTCCTCCGTTGTTGTTGTTGAGAGAGATCTCTCTCTTTTCCTCCTCCTCCGTTGTTGTTGTTGAGAGAGATCTCTCTCTTTTCCTCCTCCTCCGTTGTTGTTGTTGAGAGAGATCTCTCTCTTTTCCTCCTCCTCCGTTGTTGTTGTTGAGAGAGATCTCTCTCTTTTCCTCCTCCTCCGTTGTTGTTGTTGAGAGAGATCTCTCTCTTTTCCTCCTCCTCCGTTGTTGTTGTTGAGAGAGATCTCTCTCTTTTCCTCCTCCTCCGTTGTTGTTGTTGAGAGAGATCTCTCTCTTTTCCTCCTCCTCCGTTGTTGTTGTTGAGAGAGATCTCTCTCTTTTCCTCCTCCTCCGTTGTTGTTGTTGAGAGAGATCTCTCTCTTTTCCTCCTCCTCCGTTGTTGTTGTTGAGAGAGATCTCTCTCTTTTCCTCCTCCTCCGTTGTTGTTGTTGAGAGAGATCTCTCTCTTTTCCTCCTCCTCCGTTGTTGTTGTTGAGAGAGATCTCTCTCTTTTCCTCCTCCTCCGTTGTTGTTGTTGAGAGAGATCTCTCTCTTTTCCTCCTCCTCCGTTGTTGTTGTTGAGAGAGATCTCTCTCTTTTCCTCCTCCTCCGTTGTTGTTGTTGAGAGAGATCTCTCTCTTTTCCTCTCCTCCGTTGTTGTTGTTGAGAGAGATCTCTCTCTTTTCCTCCTCCTCCGTTGTTGTTGTTGAGAGAGATCTCTCTCTTTTCCTCCTCCTCCGTTGTTGTTGTTGAGAGAGATCTCTCTCTTTTCCTCCTCCTCCGTTGTTGTTGTTGAGAGAGATCTCTCTCTTTTCCTCCTCCTCCGTTGTTGTTGTTGAGAGAGATCTCTCTCTTTTCCTCCTCCTCCGTTGTTGTTGTTGAGAGAGATCTCTCTCTTTTCCTCCTCCTCCGTTGTTGTTGTTGAGAGAGATCTCTCTCTTTTCCTCCTCCTCCGTTGTTGTTGTTGAGAGAGATCTCTCTCTTTTCCTCCTCCTCCGTTGTTGTTGTTGAGAGAGATCTCTCTCTTTTCCTCCTCCTCCGTTGTTGTTGTTGAGAGAGATCTCTCTCTTTTCCTCCTCCTCCGTTGTTGTTGTTGAGAGAGATCTCTCTCTCAACAACAACAACGGAGGAGGAGGAAAAGAGAGAGATCTCTCTCAACAACAACAACGGAGGAGGAGGAAAAGAGAGAGATCTCTCTCAACAACAACAACGGAGGAGGAGGAAAAGAGAGAGATCTCTCTCAACAACAACAACGGAGGAGGAGGAAAAGAGAGAGATCTCTCTCAACAACAACAACGGAGGAGGAGGAAAAGAGAGAGATCTCTCTCAACAACAACAACGGAGGAGGAGGAAAAGAGAGAGATCTCTCTCAACAACAACAACGGAGGAGGAGGAAAAGAGAGAGATCTCTCTCAACAACAACAACGGAGGAGGAGGAAAAGAGAGAGATCTCTCTCAACAACAACAACGGAGGAGGAGGAAAAGAGAGAGATCTCTCTCAACAACAACAACGGAGGAGGAGGAAAAGAGAGAGATCTCTCTCAACAACAACAACGGAGGAGGAGGAAAAGAGAGAGATCTCTCTCAACAACAACAACGGAGGAGGAGGAAAAGAGAGAGATCTCTCTCAACAACAACAACGGAGGAGGAGGAAAAGAGAGAGATCTCTCTCAACAACAACAACGGAGGAGGAGGAAAAGAGAGAGATCTCTCTCAACAACAACAACGGAGGAGGAGGAAAAGAGAGAGATCTCTCTCAACAACAACAACGGAGGAGGAGGAAAAGAGAGAGATCTCTCTCAACAACAACAACGGAGGAGGAGGAAAAGAGAGAGATCTCTCTCAACAACAACAACGGAGGAGGAGGAAAAGAGAGAGATCTCTCTCAACAACAACAACGGAGGAGGAGGAAAAGAGAGAGATCTCTCTCAACAACAACAACGGAGGAGGAGGAAAAGAGAGAGATCTCTCTCAACAACAACAACGGAGGAGGAGGAAAAGAGAGAGATCTCTCTCAACAACAACAACGGAGGAGGAGGAAAAGAGAGAGATCTCTCTCAACAACAACAACGGAGGAGGAGGAAAAGAGAGAGATCTCTCTCAACAACAACAACGGAGGAGGAGGAAAAGAGAGAGATCTCTCTCAACAACAACAACGGAGGAGGAGGAAAAGAGAGAGATCTCTCTCAACAACAACAACGGAGGAGGAGGAAAAGAGAGAGATCTCTCTCAACAACAACAACGGAGGAGGAGGAAAAGAGAGAGATCTCTCTCAACAACAACAACGGAGGAGGAGGAAAAGAGAGAGATCTCTCTCAACAACAACAACGGAGGAGGAGGAAAAGAGAGAGATCTCTCTCAACAACAACAACGGAGGAGGAGGAAAAGAGAGAGATCTCTCTCAACAACAACAACGGAGGAGGAGGAAAAGAGAGAGATCTCTCTCAACAACAACAACGGAGGAGGAGGAAAAGAGAGAGATCTCTCTCAACAACAACAACGGAGGAGGAGGAAAAGAGAGAGATCTCTCTCAACAACAACAACGGAGGAGGAGGAAAAGAGAGAGATCTCTCTCAACAACAACAACGGAGGAGGAGGAAAAGAGAGAGATCTCTCTCAACAACAACAACGGAGGAGGAGGAAAAGAGAGAGATCTCTCTCAACAACAACAACGGAGGAGGAGGAAAAGAGAGAGATCTCTCTCAACAACAACAACGGAGGAGGAGGAAAAGAGAGAGATCTCTCTCAACAACAACAACGGAGGAGGAGGAAAAGAGAGAGATCTCTCTCAACAACAACAACGGAGGAGGAGGAAAAGAGAGAGATCTCTCTCAACAACAACAACGGAGGAGGAGGAAAAGAGAGAGATCTCTCTCAACAACAACAACGGAGGAGGAGGAAAAGAGAGAGATCTCTCTCAACAACAACAACGGAGGAGGAGGAAAAGAGAGAGATCTCTCTCAACAACAACAACGGAGGAGGAGGAAAAGAGAGAGATCTCTCTCAACAACAACAACGGAGGAGGAGGAAAAGAGAGAGATCTCTCTCAACAACAACAACGGAGGAGGAGGAAAAGAGAGAGATCTCTCTCAACAACAACAACGGAGGAGGAGGAAAAGAGAGAGATCTCTCTCAACAACAACAACGGAGGAGGAGGAAAAGAGAGAGATCTCTCTCAACAACAACAACGGAGGAGGAGGAAAAGAGAGAGATCTCTCTCAACAACAACAACGGAGGAGGAGGAAAAGAGAGAGATCTCTCTCAACAACAACAACGGAGGAGGAGGAAAAGAGAGAGATCTCTCTCAACAACAACAACGGAGGAGGAGGAAAAGAGAGAGATCTCTCTCAACAACAACAACGGAGGAGGAGGAAAAGAGAGAGATCTCTCTCAACAACAACAACGGAGGAGGAGGAAAAGAGAGAGATCTCTCTCAACAACAACAACGGAGGAGGAGGAAAAGAGAGAGATCTCTCTCAACAACAACAACGGAGGAGGAGGAAAAGAGAGAGATCTCTCTCAACAACAACAACGGAGGAGGAGGAAAAGAGAGAGATCTCTCTCAACAACAACAACGGAGGAGGAGGAAAAGAGAGAGATCTCTCTCAACAACAACAACGGAGGAGGAGGAAAAGAGAGAGATCTCTCTCAACAACAACAACGGAGGAGGAGGAAAAGAGAGAGATCTCTCTCAACAACAACAACGGAGGAGGAGGAAAAGAGAGAGATCTCTCTCAACAACAACAACGGAGGAGGAGGAAAAGAGAGAGATCTCTCTCAACAACAACAACGGAGGAGGAGGAAAAGAGAGAGATCTCTCTCAACAACAACAACGGAGGAGGAGGAAAAGAGAGAGATCTCTCTCAACAACAACAACGGAGGAGGAGGAAAAGAGAGAGATCTCTCTCAACAACAACAACGGAGGAGGAGGAAAAGAGAGAGATCTCTCTCAACAACAACAACGGAGGAGGAGGAAAAGAGAGAGATCTCTCTCAACAACAACAACGGAGGAGGAGGAAAAGAGAGAGATCTCTCTCAACAACAACAACGGAGGAGGAGGAAAAGAGAGAGATCTCTCTCAACAACAACAACGGAGGAGGAGGAAAAGAGAGAGATCTCTCTCAACAACAACAACGGAGGAGGAGGAAAAGAGAGAGATCTCTCTCAACAACAACAACGGAGGAGGAGGAAAAGAGAGAGATCTCTCTCAACAACAACAACGGAGGAGGAGGAAAAGAGAGAGATCTCTCTCAACAACAACAACGGAGGAGGAGGAAAAGAGAGAGATCTCTCTCAACAACAACAACGGAGGAGGAGGAAAAGAGAGAGATCTCTCTCAACAACAACAACGGAGGAGGAGGAAAAGAGAGAGATCTCTCTCAACAACAACAACGGAGGAGGAGGAAAAGAGAGAGATCTCTCTCAACAACAACAACGGAGGAGGAGGAAAAGAGAGAGATCTCTCTCAACAACAACAACGGAGGAGGAGGAAAAGAGAGAGATCTCTCTCAACAACAACAACGGAGGAGGAGGAAAAGAGAGAGATCTCTCTCAACAACAACAACGGAGGAGGAGGAAAAGAGAGAGATCTCTCTCAACAACAACAACGGAGGAGGAGGAAAAGAGAGAGATCTCTCTCAACAACAACAACGGAGGAGGAGGAAAAGAGAGAGATCTCTCTCAACAACAACAACGGAGGAGGAGGAAAAGAGAGAGATCTCTCTCAACAACAACAACGGAGGAGGAGGAAAAGAGAGAGATCTCTCTCAACAACAACAACGGAGGAGGAGGAAAAGAGAGAGATCTCTCTCAACAACAACAACGGAGGAGGAGGAAAAGAGAGAGATCTCTCTCAACAACAACAACGGAGGAGGAGGAAAAGAGAGAGATCTCTCTCAACAACAACAACGGAGGAGGAGGAAAAGAGAGAGATCTCTCTCAACAACAACAACGGAGGAGGAGGAAAAGAGAGAGATCTCTCTCAACAACAACAACGGAGGAGGAGGAAAAGAGAGAGATCTCTCTCAACAACAACAACGGAGGAGGAGGAAAAGAGAGAGATCTCTCTCAACAACAACAACGGAGGAGGAGGAAAAGAGAGAGATCTCTCTCAACAACAACAACGGAGGAGGAGGAAAAGAGAGAGATCTCTCTCAACAACAACAACGGAGGAGGAGGAAAAGAGAGAGATCTCTCTCAACAACAACAACGGAGGAGGAGGAAAAGAGAGAGATCTCTCTCAACAACAACAACGGAGGAGGAGGAAAAGAGAGAGATCTCTCTCAACAACAACAACGGAGGAGGAGGAAAAGAGAGAGATCTCTCTCAACAACAACAACGGAGGAGGAGGAAAAGAGAGAGATCTCTCTCAACAACAACAACGGAGGAGGAGGAAAAGAGAGAGATCTCTCTCAACAACAACAACGGAGGAGGAGGAAAAGAGAGAGATCTCTCTCAACAACAACAACGGAGGAGGAGGAAAAGAGAGAGATCTCTCTCAACAACAACAACGGAGGAGGAGGAAAAGAGAGAGATCTCTCTCAACAACAACAACGGAGGAGGAGGAAAAGAGAGAGATCTCTCTCAACAACAACAACGGAGGAGGAGGAAAAGAGAGAGATCTCTCTCAACAACAACAACGGAGGAGGAGGAAAAGAGAGAGATCTCTCTCAACAACAACAACGGAGGAGGAGGAAAAGAGAGAGATCTCTCTCAACAACAACAACGGAGGAGGAGGAAAAGAGAGAGATCTCTCTCAACAACAACAACGGAGGAGGAGGAAAAGAGAGAGATCTCTCTCAACAACAACAACGGAGGAGGAGGAAAAGAGAGAGATCTCTCTCAACAACAACAACGGAGGAGGAGGAAAAGAGAGAGATCTCTCTCAACAACAACAACGGAGGAGGAGGAAAAGAGAGAGATCTCTCTCAACAACAACAACGGAGGAGGAGGAAAAGAGAGAGATCTCTCTCAACAACAACAACGGAGGAGGAGGAAAAGAGAGAGATCTCTCTCAACAACAACAACGGAGGAGGAGGAAAAGAGAGAGATCTCTCTCAACAACAACAACGGAGGAGGAGGAAAAGAGAGAGATCTCTCTCAACAACAACAACGGAGGAGGAGGAAAAGAGAGAGATCTCTCTCAACAACAACAACGGAGGAGGAGGAAAAGAGAGAGATCTCTCTCAACAACAACAACGGAGGAGGAGGAAAAGAGAGAGATCTCTCTCAACAACAACAACGGAGGAGGAGGAAAAGAGAGAGATCTCTCTCAACAACAACAACGGAGGAGGAGGAAAAGAGAGAGATCTCTCTCAACAACAACAACGGAGGAGGAGGAAAAGAGAGAGATCTCTCTCAACAACAACAACGGAGGAGGAGGAAAAGAGAGAGATCTCTCTCAACAACAACAACGGAGGAGGAGGAAAAGAGAGAGATCTCTCTCAACAACAACAACGGAGGAGGAGGAAAAGAGAGAGATCTCTCTCAACAACAACAACGGAGGAGGAGGAAAAGAGAGAGATCTCTCTCAACAACAACAACGGAGGAGGAGGAAAAGAGAGAGATCTCTCTCAACAACAACAACGGAGGAGGAGGAAAAGAGAGAGATCTCTCTCAACAACAACAACGGAGGAGGAGGAAAAGAGAGAGATCTCTCTCAACAACAACAACGGAGGAGGAGGAAAAGAGAGAGATCTCTCTCAACAACAACAACGGAGGAGGAGGAAAAGAGAGAGATCTCTCTCAACAACAACAACGGAGGAGGAGGAAAAGAGAGAGATCTCTCTCAACAACAACAACGGAGGAGGAGGAAAAGAGAGAGATCTCTCTCAACAACAACAACGGAGGAGGAGGAAAAGAGAGAGATCTCTCTCAACAACAACAACGGAGGAGGAGGAAAAGAGAGAGATCTCTCTCAACAACAACAACGGAGGAGGAGGAAAAGAGAGAGATCTCTCTCAACAACAACAACGGAGGAGGAGGAAAAGAGAGAGATCTCTCTCAACAACAACAACGGAGGAGGAGGAAAAGAGAGAGATCTCTCTCAACAACAACAACGGAGGAGGAGGAAAAGAGAGAGATCTCTCTCAACAACAACAACGGAGGAGGAGGAAAAGAGAGAGATCTCTCTCAACAACAACAACGGAGGAGGAGGAAAAGAGAGAGATCTCTCTCAACAACAACAACGGAGGAGGAGGAAAAGAGAGAGATCTCTCTCAACAACAACAACGGAGGAGGAGGAAAAGAGAGAGATCTCTCTCAACAACAACAACGGAGGAGGAGGAAAAGAGAGAGATCTCTCTCAACAACAACAACGGAGGAGGAGGAAAAGAGAGAGATCTCTCTCAACAACAACAACGGAGGAGGAGGAAAAGAGAGAGATCTCTCTCAACAACAACAACGGAGGAGGAGGAAAAGAGAGAGATCTCTCTCAACAACAACAACGGAGGAGGAGGAAAAGAGAGAGATCTCTCTCAACAACAACAACGGAGGAGGAGGAAAAGAGAGAGATCTCTCTCAACAACAACAACGGAGGAGGAGGAAAAGAGAGAGATCTCTCTCAACAACAACAACGGAGGAGGAGGAAAAGAGAGAGATCTCTCTCAACAACAACAACGGAGGAGGAGGAAAAGAGAGAGATCTCTCTCAACAACAACAACGGAGGAGGAGGAAAAGAGAGAGATCTCTCTCAACAACAACAACGGAGGAGGAGGAAAAGAGAGAGATCTCTCTCAACAACAACAACGGAGGAGGAGGAAAAGAGAGAGATCTCTCTCAACAACAACAACGGAGGAGGAGGAAAAGAGAGAGATCTCTCTCAACAACAACAACGACGGAGGAGGAGAAAAGAGAGAGATCTCTCTCAACAACAACAACGGAGGAGGAGGAAAAGAGAGAGATCTCTCTCAACAACAACAACGGAGGAGGAGGAAAAGAGAGAGATCTCTCTCAACAACAACAACGGAGGAGGAGGAAAAGAGAGAGATCTCTCTCAACAACAACAACGGAGGAGGAGGAAAAGAGAGAGATCTCTCTCAACAACAACAACGGAGGAGGAGGAAAAGAGAGAGATCTCTCTCAACAACAACAACGGAGGAGGAGGAAAAGAGAGAGATCTCTCTCAACAACAACAACGGAGGAGGAGGAAAAGAGAGAGATCTCTCTCCAACAACAACAACGGAGGAGGAGGAAAAGAGAGAGATCTCTCTCAACAACAACAACGGAGGAGGAGGAAAAGAGAGAGATCTCTCTCACAACAACAACGGAGACGGAGGAGGAGGAAAAGAGAGAGATCTCTCTCAACAACAACAACGGAGGAGGAGGAAAAGAGAGAGATCTCTCTCAACAACAACAACGGAGGAGGAGGAAAAGAGAGAGATCTCTCTCAACAACAACAACGGAGGAGGAGGAAAAGAGAGAGATCTCTCTCAACAACAACAACGGAGGAGGAGGAAAAGAGAGAGATCTCTCTCAACAACAACAACGGAGGAGGAGGAAAAGAGAGAGATCTCTCTCAACAACAACAACGGAGGAGGAGGAAAAGAGAGAGATCTCTCTCAACAACAACAACGGAGGAGGAGGAAAAGAGAGAGATCTCTCTCAACAACAACAACGGAGGAGGAGGAAAAGAGAGAGATCTCTCTCAACAACAACAACGGAGGAGGAGGAAAAGAGAGAGATCTCTCTCAACAACAACAACGGAGGAGGAGGAAAAGAGAGAGATCTCTCTCAACAACAACAACGGAGGAGGAGGAAAAGAGAGAGATATCTCTCTCAACAACAACAACGGAGGAGGAGGAAAAGAGAGAGATCTCTCTCAACAACAACAACGGAGGAGGAGGAAAAGAGAGAGATCTCTCTCAACAACAACAACGGAGGAGGAGGAAAAGAGAGAGATCTCTCTCAACAACAACAACGGAGGAGGAGGAAAAGAGAGAGATCTCTCTCAACAACAACAACGGAGGAGGAGGAAAAGAGAGAGATCTCTCTCAACAACAACAACGGAGGAGGAGGAAAAGAGAGAGATCTCTCTCAACAACAACAACGGAGGAGGAGGAAAAGAGAGAGATCTCTCTCAACAACAACAACGGAGGAGGAGGAAAAGAGAGAGATCTCTCTCAACAACAACAACGGAGGAGGAGGAAAAGAGAGAGATCTCTCTCAACAACAACAACGGAGGAGGAGGAAAAGAGAGAGATCTCTCTCAACAACAACAACGGAGGAGGAGGAAAAGAGAGAGATCTCTCTCAACAACAACAACGGAGGAGGAGGAAAAGAGAGAGATCTCTCTCAACAACAACAACGGAGGAGGAGGAAAAGAGAGAGATCTCTCTCAACAACAACAACGGAGGAGGAGGAAAAGAGAGAGATCTCTCTCAACAACAACAACGGAGGAGGAGGAAAAGAGAGAGATCTCTCTCAACAACAACAACGGAGGAGGAGGAAAAGAGAGAGATCTCTCTCAACAACAACAACGGAGGAGGAGGAAAAGAGAGAGAATCTCTCTCAACAACAACAACGGAGGAGGAGGAAAAGAGAGAGATCTCTCTCAACAACAACAACTGAGGAGGTGAGAGGAAAAGAGAGTGAGATCTCTCTCAACAACAACAACGGAGGAGGAGGAAAAGAGAGAGATCTCTCTCAACAACAACAACGGAGGAGGAGGAAAAGAGAGAGATACTCTCTCAACAACAACAACGGAGGAGGAGGAAAAGAGAGAGAGATCTCTCTCAACAACAACAACGGAGGAGGAGGAAAAGAGAGAGATCTCTCTCAACAACAACAACGGAGGAGGAGGAAAAGAGAGAGATCGTCTCTCAACAACAACAACGTGAGTGTAGGAGGAAAAGAGAGAGATCTCTCTCAACAACAACAACGAGGAGGAGAGGAAAAGAGAGAGACTCTCTCTCAACAACAACAACGGAGGAGGAGGAAAAGAGAGAGATCTCTCTCAACAACAACAACGTGAGGAGGAGGAAAAGAGAGAGATCTCTCTCAACAACAACAACACACGTGAAAAGGATAGGTGAAAAGGAAGAGAAGTATCGTCTCTGCTAACAACAACAGAATCGAGGATGGAGTGAGAAGAAAGGAAAGATCTCTGCATCTTACAACAACAACGGAGAGAGTTGAAAGGAGAGAAAAGAGGATGGAGAACATTCATCTCAACAACCATTAACAACGGAGGAGTGATAAAAGAGAGCGAATTTCTCTCTCAAGTACATACGGCACAGAGCGGAAGGAGGCCGAGAAAAGAGAGGAGATCTCTCCGTCAACAACAACAACATGATGAGAGGACAAAAAGAAGGAGATCTCCTTCTTCAACATACAAACCAACGGTAGGAGGAGAGGAAACGTGAAGAGAGATCTGCTCTCGATACGAACAACAACGTGAATTGCGAGGAGGAAAAGAGTAAGAGAATCTTCTTGCGTCGAACAAACAACGAAACAACGGAGGAGTGAGGAAAAGAGAGAGTGCTGCTCTTCACAACATCAACTACGGAGGATGAAAGTGACGAG
>CALYLW010002962.1:6564-28602 GCA_944989445.1 Ampullaceana balthica | reverse complement strand
AACCCTGCTTCCCTGTTGGACAGGTATTTTCCCCGAGTTGGCGTCTCCACACAAAATGTGATATTTCTAACGGGACGCGTCAACATTCGCTTCAACTGAACTCATTTGTTCCGCAAGAGACGGACTTCCTCTGAAGACATTGCTCCTCAAAGCTGTTCAAGCCTCTCTCCTCTATGATCTGCTTCCTCGGTAGTCTGGCGGCCTACTATAGGTCAACTGTGACTTTCGGCCCACACTGGCTGCCACGACTTCTGTTCAATACTGGCCGTTCTTCAAACTTACTGCAATTCAAACTCCAGAGACAACTCTTACTTTTCCTTTTACTGCCTGACCTCGACAAATGTTGACACACTCGATTCTTCTTCTAGTCAACCCGGCTCAAACACTACTCAAATTCAGGCACGAGTGGGGTGTCGGAGAAAGTGTGCTTCTCAACACCGTTATATTTTACTGTTTCATACGACGATAGGACGCTAGCCCCACGTCAAGCTGCTCTAACCTTGCGTAGCGATTGGGTCTCGGTATATATATATTCCCCTTTATTCATATATCTAAACTATGTATGTATTATATATTCCCCTTTATTCATATATCTAAACTATGTATGTATTATATATTCCCCTTTATTCATATATCTAAACTATGTATGTATTATATATTCCCCTTTATTCATATATCTAAACTATGTATGTATTATATATTCCCCTTTATTCATATATCTAAACTATGTATGTATTATATATTCCCCTTTATTCATATATCTAAACTATGTTTGTATTATATATATTCCCCATTATTCAAGTGTCAAAATTATGTATGTATTATATATTCCCCTTTATTCAAATGTCTAAATTATGTATGTATTATATATTCCCCTTTAGTCATATATCTAAACTATGTATGTATTATATATTTCCCCCTTTATTCAAATGTCTAAATTATGTATGTATTATATATTCCCCTTTATTCATATATCTAAACTATGTATGTATTATATATTCCCCTTTATTCATATATCTAAACTATGTATGTATTATATATTCCCCTTTATTCATATATCTAAACTATGTATGTATTATATATTCCCCTTTATTCATATATCTAAACTATTTTTGTATTATATATGCCCCATTTATTCAAATGTCTAAATTATGTATGTATTATATATTCCCCTTTATTCATATATCTAAACTATGTATGTATTATATATTCCCCTTTATTCAAATGTCTAAATTATGTATGTATTATATATTCCCCTTTATTCATATATCTAAACTATGTATGTATTATATATTCCCCTTTATTCAAATGTCTAAATTATGTATGTATTATATATTCCCCTTTATTCATATATCTAAACTATGTATGTATTATATATTCCCCTTTATTCATATATCTAAACTATGTATGTATTATATATTCCCCATCCTTACTCGTGAATGTTCATTCTCTTTTGGGTCGAGCCGTGAGGCTCTTAAGACCCGGTTCATATTATCTCAAGCGAGCCTCATCAAGCGGGCATCGCTGTAGAGGTAATCCTCTGCAGGTACCGTTACTTCTCCCTCCAAATCCCCGCACAGCTAGGAGCACTCGTCGAGTACGTGGGCCACCGTCTCTTCAGGGTGGCCACACAGCCGACAGGCCAGTTCCCTTCTAGTGTTAAACTTGTACAAGTAGCTTCGTGTGGGACAATGTTCAGTTCTCATTCTAGTTATGAGCGTCTGATTGCTACATCCAATTTTCCACCAGGAGTCGCTTTTGCTCGGTCGCGGCATGTACTGGAATACTCTTCTGGCCGTGCTTCCAGAGGCCCAGCCCTGAAGCCATTTCTCTCGGAAATAGTCCTTAAGCCACGATCTGACCCCCAGATGGGTCATCGGGCGATCGGGTTGGGGCTGAGCTGAACCTTCTCTCGCCCCATCCTTACCACCCTATTTTCTTTATTCAAATGTCTAAAGTGTGTCTGTCTTATCAAAGCCCATTTCTTACTCGCTTTTAATCTATTTCCTGATCTATTGCCCTTTCTTACCTGTCTAAATATTATCTCCACAATATATACCTTGTTTATTATAGAGATGGAATATTTATAACCTATAACATACTCGTTTCAGTAACAATGTACACTCGTATCAAAGGTCTTGTCCCATTTCTGTGAATGAGGCACAGGTAGTCGCCCTCAGTTGTAGAGTTGACTGTTTCAAATAGTATAGTTGAGCCAGACACTGTTATAAAAACGTCGTCACTGGTCAATGGTCTTTGAGGGTCTAACTTGAACCATTCATATCTGGTATGAAAGAAAACAATCCCTTAAAATGACTTAAACATGTATAAGTTAATGTTTTTTTAAACTGTAGAAGTCATTTAGTACACGTTGGTTGTCATTTCTATTGAAAACACGAGTCTTCTAAGTCTTTCGACGTCATTTTTAAAAAATCTCTGAACATATTTTAAACAATTAATAATATTGTTACTGTGACAAAAAAATAATTATGGGACTTTCCATCTCGTAATAAATTCCAGGCACTGTGACTCGTAATACGAACATCGGGGTGAAAATAACAAATGATAAACACCACCCCCTCCCCAATTTTAGATCGGAGTCCGTTAGCGAATCTGCTCGAACGTATACCTCGTGTTACGAGGGCAGAAGTGGGCCATCACTGTTAACTGAAACAAAAGAAAATGTGATACTGCCCAATCAGAGTCCAGTACCAGGAAAGATATAAAAGTCATTGCAGGCAAATAATCGGTCTCTTTTGCACAGTCCGACATGGAGTCTTGGTCACCCACAGCCATCGCTCGTTATCGCTGGAAGATCGCCTCAAACGACCGGCATGTGCAGTTGTAGAAAGGGTGAAACTTTAATTTGACGTGTGTTATTGTACATTTATGTCTTTCTATTTAATATGAATTATTCTCTAGATATGCTGTTCTATCCCTCTTTTGTTATCTGTATAGGTTTTTGCACTCTCATGCTGAGGCTGACAGCGCGGGGCCAACTGTGATAAGGGCAGTCAATTTTGTAGGCTGCCCGGGTACCCGTCCGAATTTTGAGCCCGGGCAGCCGCATTTTTTTTATTTGAAAATGAGCGTGTTTTAAATCACTTTTTTTGTCATGTAAGTATGTATTTAGTGCTAGACTGCACTCTAATATAGTAAAACGCGTGAAGCCCATGTGAAACGTCGCATACATATCGCCGTTATGACCCCTATACAAATGACCGCACCATCCATTATAAACCTCATTTCACACAGCAGCCAACGCATGTTTCCAGTAACATACTGAAATTTAACGCACTACAAACTTTTATTCCTGCTGTAAATCATACTTATAAACTAAAACTACAGTAAACATTAAAAACTATCAACAACAATGAAGTAACGTTCAGTCAGTTCATACGGGCACAGCAAATTGAATGCTAATGTCCGCTAGACGGCGGTAGTAACTATCTTCTCTATATATAATTCTCTACGTGGGACCATGCGAGACACCACGCAAGTATGTGCAACCGAGCATGACCCTCGCTGGGGTCGACCAATGTATCGAGACCAACAATGGTCCTTGCGTTTCACTTGCATTGTTCCTTCACAGAATAACGTGAGATTCGTAGTGTACTGGTTATCATGTCCGCCTCAAACGGGAAAGGTCCTGGGTTCAAGCCCCACCAAAAACATTGTTTGTTTTTTTAATTTAAAAAAAATGTCTGTTTGTTCCAGTTCCATTACCCTTTATTGCCATCACTAGCTGGCCCGCGGCGTAGCATACGCCGCTAATGATTTAGTGACGGGTGAAGAATTCCCGAAGGCCATAGTTGTCAAAATGGGATGGGTTTGGGCAAACGGCTGTGAGTGAATGAAAAGAAGGAACTCTGGAGAGACCCGCAGCGTAGCATACACCGCAGACTTGCTCATCATAGACAGTGCAAAGAACGGTTTGGAGGGGGGGGGTGGTGAGAGTACAGACATAAAAAGCAGCACTAAGTAAATAAAAAAATTTCCATTATCTCGAATGACCAAATTTACGTATGAATTAGAATCCCATTTTCCAACTTGAAACATTCTACGGGTATCTACCATCGAGTTGTCCTAAACAATGATAACAATTCAGATATTGGGAAAATCATGTACAAAGCATTTGAAAACGAAACAATTCTTTTTTTTCCTTTCGAAACAAAACTATTGACTTAAAGTTAGTGTAATTTCAGTGTTCATTTGTCATGTAGCACCATAAGATTACCCAGGCGGGTATTAGCTCCAGGCACTTGGCTTAGACTTGAAACTTTAATGCAAACCCATTGCATGGAACAAAGAGATGTGCTAATACAAAATGCTGTTATGTCAGAAAAACGGAGGGAAAGGCCCCCTTGATCTATTAACATTTATTCAACAGTAAGATTGGAAAATTTTGTACCCAACATTGTTATTTTGCTATGAATTTTTTCAACAATTGCTATCTGTGTCGCTAGTTGTGAAAGGAGCTTCTCCAAAGTGAAGTTGATAAAAATTATCTTCGTTCCACAATGGGCGATTTAAGACAACAAAACCTTGAAATATTGTCCATAGAACAAGATATTACAAATAATTTAAATTTTGATAGCATAATACTCGAATTTTCAGTCAGTGTCAGTAATCAATATTTAATTGGAAATTTTATTTAAAGTTGTGCGTTTTGACGTGACGTCACATTTCTCAAGCACACTGCCTCGTCACACATCGTCACAAGTGTATGCCTCCCCTCCCAGCCCCAGGTGCGTGACGTCATTTATGGACGGTCCTTAAAAAGGGCGGCACATTGGAGACCGCCCCGGGCGGCAACAGTTCTAGCTACGCCACTGGAGTCTAGCCTTCGTAACATGTCATTATAAAACCCTCGGACGAAATGTAAAAATCATTGCCGTAACGTTCAGTCAGGTCGTACGCATCCAGCAACTTGAAGGTTATTATCTGCTAAGTGGCGCTATTAACTATTGAAATTTATTAACTTTAAATACTAACAACTGTGAACTTCTCATTAAAACCAGTACTTCTGCGAGGGAGGTCTTCACGTGTTAAGGAACACAAAAAACAAAAGTGAATGGAAGCGCGCGGGTTCGTAATGGTTTCAGCGCCTGCGAGGTGCGTCGTTCAACATGTTGACACCTTAAACCAAATAATAATAAAATATAAAAATAAAAAAATCGTTCATTTATTATTGTTATCACGGTGAAAATCTTTGAACGACTTAAATATATACATTTTTAAAATCCAATAAAAAATTAGGTCCTTTATAAGTGTGTTTGGGATAGGAGTGGAGATTCTGTTTTAATTTTTTATGGATAGTAATACTAAAAAATTAATTTAAAAAAAAGAATTAAAAAAAAAGAATAAATAAAACGCAAGAGTGGAAACGTCTGGGGTCGAAACGTCCTGGTGTCGAAATGACCTGTGGACGAACTCTCCGGGGTCGAATCGCCCAGGGTTGAATTGTCCGTGGTCGAAACGTCCTGTGTTTGAACTGGTAGGGTCGAACGGTCCGAGCTCAAATCGTCCGGGGTCGAAGTGTCCGACCACCTTCTTAAAAAACCCCTCCCCTCGTCTCACCTCGTCATAAATGGTTGAGCCCTCCCCCCCTTTTTTATTTGTGTGACGTCAATTGACGTCATTTATGACGACCCCAAGTGGCTAAAATGTGCGTCAGTTAGCATGCCCCCACCTGTGGGCGAGTGTTGACAATTTAAATCACCAACCATTTACAAACCTACCGCTCCCTTGAACTTTTAAATTCAAATAAATCCCAAATTATTTTCAACCTTTGTTTCAGTCCAGATGAAAAAAATCATTTTTAAAAACCATTTATTATTGTTATTACATTGAAAATACTTGAACGACTGAAATATATATATTTTTTAACAACCCAATAATAGATTTTGTTTTATTAAGTATTGTTGTGATTGGAGTGGAGTAAGGAGGGGTAGATAACACTGGCAGGTCTCAATAGGTGTGTTTCAAAGCAAAGTTTGCTTCCTGACATATGATAAAATCACAAAACAGTTCCTCAAAGAACCAAAATCTGTTTGTGTTGAGTGAATTTTGTTTCATGTTTATAGAAAAAAAAGATGCATCAAAATGCGATGTAGCTTGTCAAGACAGTATTTTATTTGGCGTTGACAAATATTTCTTTTTGAGCATTTTCGTGTTAAAAGCATTTCACAGCATATATTTCAAACCCTAGCCCTGGCCATGGTTTATCTACCCTGGTTTTGGCTCCCCTGGATTTGGCTCCCCTGGTTTTTGGTACCCTGGCTTTTGGCTAAAATCTACCAGTAGTCCATCCCTATCAACAGCCAGGTTTCACTTCATGGCCACTGGACCCCATCCAGCACGCCCGAACTGTTACATCGCCGTATTTGAACTACACCCTTTCGACGGCTGGAGACAGGATCCTCGAGAAATATACAAGGATTACGAGCCATCCAGTCTGTGTCAGCTAAGGTCAGGTTATTCACCAGACGAGATTCCTCCCCTACCATGTATTATACACACAAGGAATGGGGCTTTCCAAGTGAAATCTGTCACCCATTCGGGAGAGCTCAGCGCTCCACCCTTACTCAGGAAAACCATGTTTTTAAATCCCTTATATTAGCTTCACTGTCCTCTCTCTCTCTCTCTCTCTCTCTCTCTCTCTCTCTCTCTCTCTCTCTCTCTCTCTCTCTCTCTCTCTCTCTCTCTCTCTCTCTCTCTCTCCTCTCTCTCTCTCTCTCTCTCTCTCTCTCTCTCTCTCTCTCTCTCTCTCTCTCTCCTCTCTCTCTCTCTCTCTCTCTCTCTGTGTGTGTGTGTGTGTCTGTCTGTAGTGGACTCACGTTTGGGCGGAAAAACAAAAGCGATGACCACATCCCCGTGTTTTACAGTAAGGAGAGTTTAGTCACGTTCAGTCTGTAAATGTTTGTCGCGAGGTGCGTATTATATTGAACAAGTCGTGTAGTGACAGACTCCATGCCGATATAGGAAATTTGTTCAGTGCCGATATGTCCTTAAAAGGCGTTCAGAGAGTCTTATCCTCAATGAATGATGTCCAAAAATTTAACATGATGTTCACAAAACCACGCGAGTCTTGTGAACTCGCCATTTACTAAGTGGACTCGATGTTCAGAGACATTTTTAAAACACGCGTCACAAAAGGCGCATTCAGAGTATTCGGTTAATGCCGCAAACTTCATGAACGTAATAGAAGGAAAGCATTTACCTGTAAAACAATTCTTCGATAAAGGAAAACAGGAACTTGCCACACGATATAGTTTTGGCCTGCATTATACAGGCAATCGTTTTTTGTGGAAAATAATGTTTAGCATTTAGAGGTCGATCCAATGAAAACACGTTCAGAGGTCAAGGGAATCCAGGAAATTGTATTGCTGTGTTGAGGTTAGTGAACAAGCACAATGAGTACCTCATGTCCCACTTGCTGAAACCACTCCAAAAGAATGCGACGTATTTGTGACCACGTATCCAAAATGAACTCATTTCCATAATTGGCAACGACATCATCCAATCAAATTTTTTTAAAGAAATAAAAGAAGTAAAATTCTACTCTGTTTTGACCACTCACAACAAAGAAGGAATGTCGTTTTGTATCACATTTGTTGACAGCGAAAACCTTGTAAGAGAGAAATTCATCTCTTTTGTTCCACTTGTTCGAACCACGGGAGAGGCAATGGCCTCAAAGTTCTTGACATTATTGAGGGATTTGGGGATCCCACTACAGCATATTAGGGGCCAGTGTTATGATTGCGCTGCATCTATGTCGGGTGCTGTCTCTGGCGTTCAAGCGCGTATTCTGCGGGAGGCCCCTTTGACGGTATACACACACTGCAGCAAACATGCTTTAAACCTAGTGATCGCGCATTCGTGTGGACGTCCCGGATGTGAGTAACATGATTGAAAAATTAAAAGAATCCTGCATGTTTTTTAACAACAGCCCAAAGCGCGAAGCCTTGTTGAAAAACGTCATTAAAAAAAGTCTTACATTTGACAGCGCTAAACTGAAGGCACTTACAGAATTGTGCAAAACAAGAGCGCCACGAAGCTTACAAACACTTCTATAAATCATATGTTTACGTTGTTGAGACTCTTGAGATAAATTCACAGTCACATGGAGAACACAACGACCAAAAATTGGATCCAAGTTTGACTACAAATGGTGATTGGGACACGGACATAAAGTCTCGAGCAACATCACTTCTTCATTCCTTGTGTAACTTCACATTTATTGTGACGTTCGTTGTAACGTACACTCTTTTGGAAGGAATAACAGTGCAACTTCTGAAAGAAGTGATTTACATCATTCAAGCTATGTCACTTATCGAAAACCTCAAGCAAAGTTTAGAGAGATTAGAACAAATGCAGATGCTTATTATCAAAACACTTATGATCATATCATTATAATGGCGCAGTCTGTAGGAGTTGAAGCTTCAATGCCCAGAATAGCTAAGCGGCAAATCTTCCGAAGCAATGTGAGTGCAGAAACGCTAATGCAACACTATCTGCGAAACTTAAATTAAACCATTTCTGGAGCACATCATTGCTGAACAAGATATGCGGTTCTCTGGCTTAAACAGGACATCCTCACAACTGTTAGCTCTTGTGCCAAGTGCTGTTAGAAATTGTACGTATGAAGATCTGAAAGGCGCTAAGGATTTATATGAGCACGATCTGCCTTCACCAGAGGAGCTCCCCGAAGAGTTCAGCGGGTTGAAATTGGGGTTCAGCCAATGGGAAGATTCAAAGCTACCGAAAATTGCACGGAACCTATAAAACATTTCAATCAATGGATGTATCCCTATATTTATTGCTTACAGAAAATCCCGTGTGTGATTCCTGTGACTTCCTGCGCGTGTGAGCGAATTTTCAATGCACTCCGAAGTTTGCACAATTACATGAGATGTTCAATTGGACAGGAAAGACTTACTGAGCTTGCATTGATGCATATTCACTACGCTTTCAATATTAACGAGGACAGTGTTTTACAGATATTTGTTAACAAAATATTGAAGAAGCATTTACATCGATGACGTTCTAAAATAGGTATGTTAATTTCGTTTTTTTCGGCAAAACGATTATTGGTTATGTAAATCCATTTTAAACCGATTATCGTTTTACCGCTGACTTCATAGACATATATTCAATAACTGTTGCAGTATATTCAGAATCCTAGGGTGCCTACGGTAAATTAGATGCACCATAATATAGCATGTTACAGTAAGCCTACGCCGATGTTGGGTGGTCAGAGGCTCATAAATCTATCAATGCGGACGTGGGATGTGGGTGTACTCCTATACGCTCACACCCTTGCGGCCACACCGTTGTATCAATGAAATCTGATTGACGCGATGGGTGAGCTATTAATTGGCATATATATATATCATTATTATTTGCAAGGAAAGCAACGTGCTCGACTTGAAGCTCAGTTGCTGCCACACCATAGATGCACATAAATCTTGTCAATGAATTCTGAGTAATGCGAGGGGTGAGCTATTAATTGGTGTTCTATGTAAGGACGACAATGATTATTTTATCATTGGGGCTTGTAAAGAAAGTCACAGATAAACAGTCACAGATCTACTGTATGTTTATTTTTTTAAAAACTTTATTTATTAAGCAACATAATATCATTAATAAACAAAAATAAATTAACTGAATTTCAATCACGCTTGATAGGAAACAAACAATAGATACGTAATGTCCATAGATAAAAAAAATAATTAAAGTCAAAAAAATTTCAAATAAATGTACACATCCATATTTATTTATTCGACCAGCCATATTTGTAAACTTAATTTTGATTAGTATTAAAATTCATATTTTTAATGTTGAACTGACTACAAGCTCAAACTAACTGTTAATTACAGTGTTAATTATTTATTGCATGAAGACCTAATTTTTTTGTCACTGTACATACTGAAAATAATTTTTTGTTGCAAAACGAGTAAAAAAAGAGAGACGAAGTTTATTAATCAAAATCCTTTATAATTCATAGGTACAGAATTATTGATTAAAAATTAGCATCCAAATTTGAAGTCATAGCACCATATATTGTATGTATCTTAACATGAAATGTGACGTCATAGCAACATACAATATAGGTATGTTAACATGAAATGTGACGTGATAGCACCATATATTGTAGATATCTTAAAATGAAATGTGACGTCATAGCACCATGTATTGTAGGTATCTGAACATGAAATGTGACGTCATAGCACCATATATTGTAGTTATCTTAACATGAAATGTGAGGTCATAGCACCATATATTGTAAGGATCTTAACATGAAATGTGACGTCATAGCACCATATATTGTAGGTATCTTAACATGAAATGCCTTCGCGACAAGTTTGGGAATCCCTCTAAAAAAAAGGTCTGGGTACGGCCTTGTCATAATCAATGCTTTTAGTTCTGTCTCATATATACGGGATTTATAGTTAAATACGTTGTTTAATTCTGCACCCAGTTTGCAACTTCCCTGCCCGAAAAAGCTGAAGGGTGTTTTCTCCCACGTAGATTCACGCCAATGTGCTCACCCAGCAGCTAACCAGTGAAGCGTTCACCACTACACGTCATAGTAGGAAAATTGCGCGCCTATATTCAAGACAGATATAGCCCCACACCACCCTCATCTTTAAGGAAGCACATTCTACAAGCTGTATAAATTAAAGTATTTATATGAACAGAGAAATATGGCTTATTAGGCAGGTTTATTAGTGATGATCACATAGGCTAGGATGCAGGGCCGGTCATAGACCACTGCAACCAATGCGGCCGCAGTGGTCCTCACACTTTCAATAGCCCTGCCTATCTTAATTTTCTCTTATTTGGTGGCTGAATGAAACTTGTGAACGCTTCTTCACTTGCCCCATATGCCGTAATGGTCTGAAAAGGTGTTATTATATTATATTATCCTCTCCTTATCCCTTATACCCAGACTTGACCCTGCGCAATCTATTTCGCATACTAAGTCGCATAGGACCCCGCAACTGATAAGACCTGCCATTCTAGGAAGTGTAAATATTTGACTAGTTTTGTTTATTAGGAATATTGTTTGAATGGTTTCTTGTGTAAAGCGTAATTAAAAATTTAATTGTTTCGAATACTTGTCACTTATTTCTGAAATAATATTACATCCCTTGTGTGTGTCAGGATTGCCACAATAATTGCAATAACTTTAGACACGAAAAACCAATCCTTTCCTTGCCACAGTTACTCGTGAATGTTCATTCTCTTTTGGGTCGAGCTGTTAGGCTCTTAGGACCCGGTTCATTTTATCGCAAGCGAGCCTCATCAAGCGGGCATCGCAGTAGAGGTAATCCTCTGCAGGTACCGTTACTTCTCCCTCCTAATCCCCACACAGCTCGGGGCACTCTTCGAGTACGTGGGCCACCGTCTCTTCCGGTTGGCCACACAGCCGACAGGCCAGTTCCCTTCTAGTGTTAAACTTGTACAAGTAGCTTCGTATGGGACAATGTTCAGTTCTCATTCTAGTTATGAGCGTCTGATTGCTACGTCCAATTTCCCACCAGGAGTCGCTTTTGCTCGGTCGCGGCATGTACTGGAATACTTTTCTGGCCGTGCTTTCAGACGACCAGCCCTGAAGCCATTTCTCTCAGAAATGGTACTTAAGCCACGATCTGACCCCCAGCTGGGTCATCGGGCGATCGGGTTGGGGCTGAGCTGAACATTCTCTCGCCAACTTATCGACCCTGTCTGAATGAGGCTCGCCACTGTGCCCAGTGATTTACTGAAGGACTACTTTTCCGCCTCGTGCTAGGATTTCACCTACTGTTTCCAAAATGACACTGACCGTTTTCGTCTCCAGAGAAGATCGACCCACAGTCTCGAGCGAAAACCGTGAGTCGGTGAAGACTACGACGGTCGGGAAAACCTTTCTTCTTGCTAGACATCCGCGCACTTCCTTCAAACCCTTGCAGATCGCCTCCAGTTCGGCGTCGTGACTACTGTATGCGGCTCCGCACGGCCCTGACAGTTCGATACTGTCAGGTCCAGGTTGAGGGTATTGAATTAGTACTCCGTATCAACTTCTGCCATCCTTGAAACGTGAGCCGTCCGTGAAGACTTTTACCACGCTGTCGCCATAAGCCTCGATTGTCTTCAGAGTCTCGTCTGGAGTCTCGCTAGAGCTCGACGGGACTGGCTTTCGTCACCGCTGTATTTGCCAGTGTCAAACGTAATTCAGGCAATTCAAAGCTTTCATTTGGTCCTCGAGCAGGGACCAGTCGCATTCGTTCCCTGTGCTTGGGTATGGGGACTGAGTCTTCTAGTTCGTAGACCGTATCCATGAAGGATGGCCTTTTCAGTCGGGTCCTCTTTACCCATTGGTCTTGTAGTTGGAAGCAGGGTTCGTCATGCTCCAACCTACGGTATCGCTCTACCGTGGTCATGATTGCTTTTTCTCGCCTTATCGCCAAAGGGTTCTACGTTTGACATAATTTCTACAGCGGCTGTGGGTGTTGTACGCAACGCCACGTATACAAACCGTAGAGTTTTGTCCTGTATTCGATCCAGTCCCTCTAGAGCCGTACGGCTCGCAAAGGCTTGGACCGGGAGGCTGTAGTCAATGGCACCCCTCACACTACCGAGATAGAGAGCTCTCAGTAATCTTGCATCCGCACCCCAACTAGTGCTAGCCAGTTTCTTCACCAGGGACAGTTTAGCTGTGGCTTTAACGCACAATTCACGTACATGGTTATGTAGTTGGACCAGAACTTGTTTCCCAAGTACGTTGGTGTCCGATCCCAATTCAATCTTTTCCCACATATCTGAAGCACCACCTCATGCTTCAGGGCATTTCATCCATTTTCTCCGTATTGACTACTAGGCGCCATCGGTTGGCGTAGTCTTCGTTTCGATTCAGATCTTCCTGCAGCCTGTTCTGCAGAGTTGCGACGTCCTTTCCGGAACTCCATATAGCCAGATCGTCAGCAAACATGGCATTCTGCGACCCCAGAATACCTTGTAGGTCGTGGAAGTAGGCTAGGAACAATGTACAACTAAGGGCTCATCCCTGTGGGAGTCCGTCCTCCAGGCGCTCTTCGTTGGATAATGACTCCCCCACTCGAGTCTTGATCGTTCCGTCCGTGAGGAACAATTTTATCCAACTATACATGTTCGCAGTGACACCTAACTGCTGCAGCTTATAAAGTAGCCCTCCACGCCACACCTTGTCGTATGCCTGCTTTAGATCGAAGAACACCGCAACGGTGTAATTCCTCGACTGGAGTTCATTTGTAATCGTCTGAATTAGTCGGAGAGCCTGGTCCATCGGTTGGCGTCCCTTTCGGAAACCACCCTGCGTCATTGGAATGCATTTGGTCTTTTCGAGGAACCAGTAGAGTCGTGCGTTCACTAACCGTTCAGCTACCTTCCCCACACACGACGTGAGGGAAATTTGCCGGTAACTGGATGTGTGTTTGCCTGGTTTCCCCTCTTTGGGAATTGGGGTTATTGTGGCCTTTTTCCACAGCTTCGGCAACGTGCCTGTTGTCCAAGTTCTATTTATGAAACTCAACAGTTTCATTCGGCCTGTCCTGCCCAGATGTTTGAGCATTTCATTGTGAACTTTATCTGGTCCTGGTGCTTTGCCAGCTTGGCATTTGTTGAGTGCGGTTTGTCATTGTGAAAGGGGCCGCGAAAACCTCTATTTGAGGGCCCTTGCTTTGTCTCATTGAGCCCTCTTTGCGCATTCGGTCGATTGTTCGGCTAAAATCAGATCTGGCGCCTTTCTTGTTAACCTGGGCAAAGTGTTTGTTTAGCGCTCGTGCGCGCTTAACTTCACTAGCCCTTTGGCCCTTTGGTGTCGTCAAAGGGTTGGAATTCTTTGTCTTCCCCGCGCCAGATAATACATCTAAGAGCCGTCAAACTTTTATTCCGTCTACGAGGTCGAGTGTTTCGCACGTATTATTTACCTATTTCGCCTTCTTCGCTTTGTCGACAGCGGCCTGGACTTCAGCCGTCAGTCTGTTGTACGCCCTACGAGCGTCGGGTGTCTTCAGCCTGGCTGCCTTTTTCCGTGCTTTTGCTCTTTGCTTCACCAATTCTGTCAGACTCTTGTCCCAGTAAGGTCTGAACTTCTGTTTCCCGTTTGTCCTTGGGATAGTTCGCCTCGCAACTCCAAGGAGTGTGTCAATAAACTGCCCGTAGGTGGCATCCATGTTGTTTCCTGCAACATCCAGCAGAGCAAGCTTGGTCTCGCTCTCAGCCTCGTACTTTCGCGAATCGGCCTTACGGAACTGCCAATGCCTTCTTTCAAATCGAGGTTTGCCTGCACCAAGCACAATTTCAATCAGGATTAGAAGGTGATCGCTACCTACTTCCTTTAAAACCTCCAGTCTATGCTTCGACTTTAGGTCAGCGGATATAAGCGTTAGATCTGGGCGGGACTCCGTGCTGTGTCCCGTGTGCAGTAGTGTCAGTTCACTGTCTGCGTTTTGTAGCCTGATGAGATTCGTATTAATACAGACATCCTCGATGTAGCGGCCTGATGCGTTCCGTTCGACTACATTAAAGTCTCCTGCTATTATCGTTCTTCCAAAAATGACATCTTCCCCAACTGGAAGTGCGATTGGATTTCTGGGCGTATTATAGACGTTCGTGATTGTAAAGCTAACGTCGCCTTTGAAAACTTTCACGGTGAGAGTATCAGTGTTGCTGTAACACTTAACTTCGAGCAGCTCCATCTTTAAATCATTCCGGACCGCTGTGGCAAGACCTCGACATCGCCGGTCACACTTGCAATGGTATAGCGAGTAACCAGTGATATGAAACGGCTTCCCCTTAAGGAACGTTTCTTAGAACAGTGCTACATCCACTTTCCGTTCGTGGAGTATTTTGGTTACTTCGCGTGCCTTTTGCCTTATGCCACAGACATTCAACTGTAAAACTACCAGGACTTGTTCAGGATGGCCCTTCGCACCCATACAAGGACGGCCAGTCACCGATTGACCGCTTGGACATGGCCTGTCGTTCGTCACCATGCCTCTAAGAGGGGAGGTAGCCAATCGTCCCGACTTACCACCATCCGCCGAGAAGGGGTTTAGAAGGTCCATTCCGGGACCTGCTTTTTTCGATATATGAACCATAGAATAGAGGGGGGTAGGCAGAAATCTTTAACCAATTGAGGACGGTCCGAGTGCGTTCCGCCCCTTGCCCAGAGGGTCTTCCTGTCTTCGGCGTTCCTAGCCGGGCACTGTTGGGTATGGGCCTGCTCCTACACCCAGCACCGGGCCTCTCGATGAGGCCATGCCCGTCCCTCCAGTTGTCCGGAGGGTTCCAGTGCATATGTTTTGGCGATTTCGCCGGGGTTAGTCAGTTTCAGGTCGCAGCCACTTCCGCAACCTTACTTATCTCCCGGGCCCCATAAAGGCCAACCCCTTCCGAGAGCCACAGTTACTAAATTGGTAAGAATGTTTAGTGTGATAAAAAAAATAAAGAAGTTCTTAAGTTATAAATAGAACAATTTCAATTATCAAATATTGGTTGTACTCACATTACATTTGGACCGAGATCGGGTGGACCACATTTTACGCTTAACGGACGAGGACCTCCATACACACGTCTGATAGTCATTTCCTCTATAGGGCAACTTTCTATAAAATGAAAAAAAGACATACAAATTAACTTCATCATTAAAAGCATTCGAAATCATTTAGAATTTATTTATTAACGCTTATGCGAATAAACAGAAAAGACTGATCATGATCTTGGCAACTGAAAGCAGTTAATTGATTTTTTTTTAAAACGTCTAAAAAATATTATTAATAAATAAATTAAAAATATAAAAAAAGAGTCTATGTTATTTTCTGAGGCTCTCTGTGAAACTCCGTTAATTTGGTTACTGAGATGGATGGAACTGCAACGGAAGAGTTAGCGTTAGAAATATTTCGTGAGTAATTAGGCAAATTTTTGAAGTTCATATACAGATTTATTTATTTGTGATTAGATCCAGTGTTTTGTGTTATCACTAACAGAATTATTTAATTGTGATTAGATCCAGTCTTTTGTGTTATCACTAACAGAATTAGTTATTTTTGATTAGATCAAGTGTTTTGTGTTATCACTAACAGAATTATTTATTTGTGATTAGATCCAGTGTTTTGTGTTATCACTAACAGATTTTTTTATTTGTGATTAGATCCAGTGTTTTGTGTTATCACTAACAGAATTATTTATTTGTGATTAGATCCAGTGTTTTGTGTTATCACTAACAGAATTATTTATTTGTGATTAGATCCAGTGTTTTGTGTTATCGCTAACAGATTTATTTATTTGTGTTTAGATCCAGTGTTTTGTGTTATCACTAACATAATTATTTATTTGTGATTAGATCCAGTGTTTTGTGTTATCACTAACAGAATTATTTATTTGTGATTAGATCCATTATTTTGTGTTATCACTAACATAAATATTTATTTGTGATTAGATCCATTATTTTGTGTTATCACTAACATAAATATTTATTTGTGATTAGATCCAGTGTTTTGTGTTATCACTGATCTAAATATATATTTGTGATTAGATTCAGTGTTTTGTGTTATCACTAACATAATTATTTATTTGTGATTAGATCCAGTGTTTTGTGTTATCACTAACAGAATTATTTATTTGTGATTAGATTCAGTGTTTTGTGTTATCACTAACATAATTATTTATTTGTGATTAGATTCAGTGTTTTGTGTTATCACTAACATAAATATTTATTTGTGATTTGATTCAGTGTTTTGTGTTATCACTAACATAAATATTTATTTGTGATTAGATTCAGTGTTTTGTGTTGTCACTAACATAAATATTTATTTGTGATTAGATTCAGTGTTTTGTGTTATCACTATTGTCGTCTACTTGTGATTAGATCCAGTGTTTTGTGTTATCACTAACATAAATATTTATTTGTGATTAGATTCACTGTTTTGTGTTATCACTAACATAATTATTTATTTGTGATTAGATTCAGTGTTTTGTGTTATCACTAACATAATTATTTATTTGTGATTAGATCCAGTGTTTTTGTGTTATCACTAACATAAATATTTATTTGTGATTAGATTCAGTGTTTTGTGTTATCACTAACATAATTATTTATTTGTGATAAGATCCAGTGTTTTGTGTTATCACTAACATAAATATTTATTTGTGATTAGATTCAGTGTTTTGTGTTATCACTAACATAATTATTTATTTGTGATTAGATCCAGTGTTTTGTGTTATCACTAACATAAATATTTATTTGTGATTAGATTAAGTGTTTTGTGTTATCACTAACATAACTATTTATTTGTGATTAGATTCAGTGTTTTGTGTTATCACTAACATAATTATTTATTTGTGATTAGATCCAGTGTTTTTTGTTATCACTAACATAAATATTTAATTGTGATTAGATCCAGTCTTTTGTGTTATCACTAACAGAATTAGTTATTTTTGATTAGATCAAGTGTTTTGTGTTATCACTAACAGAATTATTTATTTGTGATTAGATCCAGTGTTTTGTGTTATCACTAACAGATTTTTTTATTTGTGATTAGATCCAGTGTTTTGTGTTATCACTAACAGAATTATTTATTTGTGATTAGATCCAGTGTTTTGTGTTATCACTAACAGAATTATTTATTTGTGATTAGATCCAGTGTTTTGTGTTATCGCTAACAGATTTATTTATTTGTGATTAGATCCAGTGTTTTGTGTTATCACTAACATAATTATTTATTTGTGATTAGATCCAGTGTTTTGTGTTATCACTAACAGAATTATTTATTTGTGATTAGATCCATTATTTTGTGTTATCACTAACATAAATATTTATTTGTGATTAGATCCATTATTTTGTGTTATCACTAACATAAATATTTATTTGTGATTAGATCCAGTGTTTTGTGTTATCACTAACAGAATTATTTATTTGTGATTAGATTCAGTGTTTTGTATTATCACTAACATAAATATTTATTTGTGATTAGATTCAGTGTTTTGTGTTATCACTAACATAAATATTTATTTGTGATTTGATTCAGTGTTTTGTGTTATCACTAACATAAATATTTATTTGTGATAAGTTTCAGTGTTTTGTGTTATCACTAACATAAATATTTATTTGTGATTTGATTCAGTGTTTTGTGTTATCACTAACATAAATATTTATTTGTGATTAGATTCAGTGTTTTGTGTTATCACTAACATAAATATTTATTTGTGATTAGATTCAGTTTTTTGTGTTATCACTAACATAAATATTTTTTTGTGATTAGATTCAGTGTTTTGTGTTATCACTAACATAATTATTTATTTGTGATTAGATCCAGTGTTTTGTGTTATCACTATTGTCTGCTACTTGTGATTAGATCCAGTGTTTTGTGTTATCACTAACATAAATATTTATTTGTGATTAGATTCAGTGTTTTGTGTTATCACTAACATAACTATTTTTTTGTGATTAGATCCAGTGTTTTGTGTTATCACTAACATAAATATTTATTTGTGATTAGATTCAGTGTTTTGTGTTATCACTAACATAACTATTTTTTTGTGATTAGATCCAGTGTTTTGTGTTATCACTAACATAAATATTTATTTGTGATTAGATTCAGTGTTTTGTGTTATCACTAACATAACTATTTTTTTGTGATTAGATCCAGTGTTTTGTGTTATCACTAACATAATTATTTATTTGTGATTAGATTCAGTGTTTTGTGTTATCACTAACATAAATATTTTTTTGTGATTTGATTCAGTGTTTTGTGTTATCACTAACATAAATATTTATTTGTGATTAGATTCAGTGTTTTGTGTTATCACTAACATAAATATTTATTTGTGATTAGATTCAGTGTTTTGTGTTATCACTATTGTCGTCTACTTGTGATTAGATCCAGTGTTTTGTGTTATCACTGTTGTCGTCTACTTGTGATTAGATCCAGTGTTTTGTGTTATCACTAACATAATTATTTATTTGTGATTAGATTCAGTGTTTAGTGTTATCACTAACATAATTATTTATTTGTGATTAGATTCAGTGTTTTGTTTTATCACTAACATAATTATTTATTTGTGATTAGATTCAGTGTTTTGTGTTATCACTAACATAATTATTTATTTGTGATTAGATCCAGTGTTTTGTGTTATCACTGTTGTCTGCTACTTGTGATTAGATCCAGTGTTTTGTGTTATCACTGTTGTCTGCTACTTGACCCCGTAAACCAGATTAAACTTATTTCAAAATATTTACATGTATTTCCTACGGTACTTGAATGAAATAGCATTAAGAAGTGATTTTTCAATCAAAGTATATACAATTAATAATGGAAAAATATCTATTTTGTCAACTTAATTCGATATGCAATAGTGTAATTTTTTTTTATCTTTCATCAAATTATAGATTTGGATGTGCTATAGTGCAATATTATGGGCATTTATCATGAAAAGTATAGACTTTGATGTGCCATGGTGCAATTTGATGGGTATTTAAAGAATAGACTTGAATGTGCTATAGTGTAATATTGTGGGTATTTAAAGTACAGACTTTAATGTGCTATAGTGCAATATTGTGGATATTTAATGCACGGACTAGAATGTGCTATAGTGCAATATCGAGGTTGAGAATGTTTAGTTTAACTTACCATTGCAACCACCGTAGATGAAACATAAGCAAATAGTCAAGACTTGAAATATTGGATACCCTGCCATGGCTTAGAGTTCACTTGATTCAAAGACGTCAGAAACAAAATAGTTTAGTTACAACGAAATGTACAAAAAACACAAACTGACAAAATCATTTAGTGCGACAAATGAATGATACCCGACATGTGTAATGTGATAACTGCATGATACAAGTGTTATACATGGTAAACTAATGATAAAAGCGGCTCAGTGGATACCTACTACAAACGCCGATAGTTGAGAACTTCAGAGACTGTGGTGAAATGATCTCTTTGCCAACACATAATAAGTTAAGGGGGAGTTAATATACACGCAGTACATAAAATTCAAATATTATTTGAAATATATTGATTTAAAATTAAAACCCTTTGTTTGATTACCTGATAGCGTTGGAATTTGAAATTGTTAATTGAATCATTATTAAGTTTTTGTTTTATCTCATTAACCTAAAATTTAAAATGAGTATTCCCAGATGTCACATACTTTGAGGCTAATTTTAGACTGATTTGACAATTTTTTTAAAAGTGTTGGACTTATCATGATTAGATTTTCACAAAGATAAGTTTGCTACACAGTTATTGTTAGTGACACAAATAAGGATAATATACATCATAGCTAGGCACAAAACAATTTCATTAAAATTTTCGATTTTTCTGTTTAACACAAGGCGAAATACAATGTTTCGAAACAACACTTAACGTATATACTCGTTCTATAGCCCGTTCATTCATAAGCCGACCACCCTACCTTTGGAAAAGAAAAGTATTAAAAGTGTATAACCCGCTTGCAAGCCGATCCGCCAAAAATAATAGGACAGCTTAAACAAAATGGTACACATCGGTCATTATGATTGTTTACTTTGTACTACCTATCTTTGTCTTTGTGCTCTTCGTTAGGCAAGAGTTACTGGTATTTAAAAAAAAATTATTTGGTAAACAGTGGCGACAGTGCGTACATTAAAATTCGTTATTGAAAAAAAAATTAACATTTATTAAAACACTCACAAAAAGAAATAAAATGATTAAATAAGGTAAGTGCAGATGTTTAATAGTATATTACAGCTTCTGTTAGAGCAGTCGAATCTTGTAGAAGGTAGAAATGTACCTTGATGATCTACAAAAACAACACCGATTTTCAATATCCATGCAGAAATCACCTATGACCCGCTCATAAGCCGACCCCCCCAACTTTTTCCTCTAGATTTTGTCCAAAAAAGGTCGGCTTTAGAACGAGTATATACGGTATGTCTTCATCTATGTGTCTTGCTGTGTGGGTCCTGTTGTATTTCTCTCATATAGTAGCATTTTAAACTACGTTGGGTACATAATATTACTGTATACATGCAGTTCCTATGTTTTGATTCGCGTTTATGTGAAATGGTCGCGTAACTAATATATTGAAAATGACAGAACCACGTGACAATAGTATGATAGTATTGATAGGACAGTCTATGTAGCAAAGATATCTTAAGGTTTTTAAATACCTAATAATTCTAATTTTTTTTACATATTACGGATAATTTCTGAGTTGTGGATACTAAATATATTCTGCAAGGTATGAATTTAATCCTTATACTTTTTAAACAGAAAGAAAATAAATTTCTTAAATAAATAAAAACTTCTGAATAGGTATTAATTCTTTATTAAATCCTTTATATTAACTCGTGGTCTCTGTTTGAACCCTAGCTTGCTTGTTGCCAAAACTTTGGATCGATTTTTAATCCACTTCCTCATAAGCTAGCGATCTGAAATTTTGCAGGCAGACTCGTGCCGACAATAAAACAATGCATTAAAATTTCAGATCGATCGCATGTACTGTAATTAAATTATTGAATTTTTAGATTATTTTATTTATCTCTATGTATCATGTTACATTTTTGAGATAAAGTGTCGCGGTGCGTATTATTTTGAACGACCTTTTTATTAAAACTTTCCTGTTGCGCGATTTGGTGCGTATTAGATTGACAATACTTTTTATAAACATATTTCCGATCGGTGCGCAATATATTAAACACGTTATACGAGACACAACTAAAATTTTGTATTTTTGGATTGTCTTGAGCTGCGTATTATAATGAACATTCTTTAAGTTATGTCTCGTACATAAAGGATTTATAGTCAAAAACTTGTTTTTATTATTAGCTATCGTTTGGCGTCTATACTGATTTTTTTCTTCTTTTATTTTATTTTATTTATTTATTTATTTTTTTGTTGCTTTTCCAGGAAATCCAGTAAATCTTTTCGGTATTTTTTTGGCCGCTACACATCATTGTGACCTCCTTAGCATATTTGCAAAGACACGAACCCTCTATCTTGTATGTTTCAGGAGGAGTTGCATGTGCAA
>CALYLW010002961.1:0-22064 GCA_944989445.1 Ampullaceana balthica | reverse complement strand
CTATGTAGGCCAGATCAAAATATATTTCAAGTCTGAGTTAATTCTTTTACTTGCTAGTCTTTCTCGGTGAGTCATACAGTGCGTAAATTTAATGCTTTGCTCGCGGACCACCAGGCACATCTTCGCGGACCACTATTGGTACACGGACCACATGTTGAGAACCATTGCTTTAAGCCACTCCCTTTTCTTGTCTTGGTCATTTTGGTTGCTTTTAGTGTCGTCTCTGTCTGTTCTGTTAATAGAATCTCCTTTGTCTCTTACTGCTCCCCTACGCCTACTCTCAATCACAGCAACTCACAGTTTTTTATTTAAATCGCCATCCGCAATCCTACATTGTGGATGTGTCAGTCATTTATGAGTAGAATGACGCCCCTTAACGATCAATGGGGGCGCCAAAATCATGCTTGCCAACTGATTTGTAATGAAGATATTTTCGGAGCTCAAAATTCAATCTTGCAAACGTATTTGGGGTACATTTCTTTCATCAAAATAAAATTAAATAATGAGTTTTTATACTCATTTTGGCACCCCCTATGGTGGCGCCCGGGGACATATGTCCCCCCTGCCCCCCCCCCTCGCTACGCCACTGGTTCCAACCAGTTGACGTCATACAAAGATAACCCTGTGAAAGTCTGTCCTCGTGTGTGACTGAACAAACCTGGCGAGTCCCCGTCACGGGCAGGAGGTCAGCACGGGTCACGTGTTATCACAGGTGTCGCGCCGGTGTCTTTCATGTGCAGGCCGGTGTGTTTGAGGGTGTACTGTGCAAGTTTGTCACCACAAGCTCTTCATGGATGGTCAGCTATGTCGGTGAAGTAGTGTGCCGACTGTTTGATGTTGACAGCTTGGTGGTCAGCAAAGTTCTCAACGCACGTCAAGCTAAGATCTCCCTCCAAGAAAAGATCTCCCTCCAAGCAAAGCAAATATCTCCATCCAAGACAAGATCTCCCTCCAAGCCAAGCCAAAATTTCCCGCCAAGCCAAGATCTCCCTCCAAGCCAAGATCACCCTCCAAGCCAAGCCAAAATTTACCGCCAAGCCAAGATCTCCCTTCAAGCCAAGATCTCGCTCCAAGCCAAGCCTAAATTTCCTGCCAAGCCAAGCTCTACCTCTAAGACAAGATCTCCCTCCAAGCCAAGATCTCTCTCCAAACCAGCCAAGATCTCTCTCCAAGCCATGCAGCCAAAGAACTCCCTCCAAGCATAGCGAACTTTTTCAGCGGAACATAAGAATTCAGCTGTTGTCGTGTATTGGACTTGTAATAAACTTTTTTTTTAAATCATAGGAAACATGAAAGAGCAGATTATTATTAAAAGAAACATAAATGAATTGGTAATATCAATAAAAACTTTGGAGTGTCCGTTTGTGGGTGACTAAGTGTGGGATATAGTATTATACATGCATAGTTACATAAACACGAGATATTTGTGCTAGGTATTTGAGTCAGCAACTGTCCTTTGAGGTGGAGACAAAACCAGGATCTCCAAAATTCTTTCTGATGAAAGTCTCCGTTCCGGGTGGCTGGACTTAACTGACAAGATTGTGCCTTACCTTTCCGACATCTATCCTACGGGAATGACCGTGATGACGGGCGATATATCTTTGAGTGACGGTCCACTTCAAAGCTTTACAAGTATGGCGCCACTACGGGCTTGGGGGACCAATCGAAAGTGCGCACTTTTGTCGGCGCTCTTTCGTCAGGGCCATTGTTGTCGGCAAATTAGTGCGCTATTATGACCGCGCTGTTTTATCAGCGCACTTTTGTCGTCCATAAAGTACGTCACGCTCGGGGGAGGGGAGGGGGTGTAAGAAAGTGTGACAGTTTGTGATAGGGGGAGGGGGGGTCAGGCCATGTGTGCAGTGGCGTAGCTAGAACATTTGCCGCCCGGGGCGGTCTCCAATTTGCCGCCCTTTTAGGGGCCGTCCATAAATGACGTCACGCATCTGTTTGTTTGTTGTTTTTTTTTGATTCACACATTTGTGACGATGTGTGTCGAGAGGGGGGTGTTTAATAAATGTGACGTCACATCAAAACGCGCAACTTTAAATAAAAGTTTCACTTAAATATTTGATTACTGACACTTTATTTGAAGACGTTTCACATGGCTTCACGCATGTTACGATATTATAGTGCAGTCTTAGGGGCCGTCCATAAATGACGTCACGCGATTTTTGCCTATTTTTGACCCCCTCCCCCCCCCCTCGTCACGCGACGTCACAAAAACTTAGACCCCCCCTCTAAAAATACGTCACAAATCTTTATTTGGGGCCCCCCCAAAAAAAATAAATAAAAAATAACCCATAAAAAACAACAAAAAAAAACACTTTATTTTCTATTTGAAAATAAGTATATTTCAAATCACTTTTATTGTCATTTAAGTATTTATTATTTATTTAGTGAATCTTATCTTATCTTATCTGTTTACAGACGCTCCTTCTATACAGAAGATTATTGCGTCCTACGCTTATCTATGGTTTGTGTTTAAGTCCTGCATTTTTATTAGAGATTTAAATGTTGATAAAGTGTTGGTTTTCCTGGATTCTTCAGGCAACCCATTCCACGCCCGAATTCCGGACGGGAAGAAGGAAAACTTGTATGTGTTTGTTCTTGCATACGGAATAAGAAAGGTGTTTTTATCCTTATGTCTATCTGAGGGTTGTATTAAGTTATCTTTGTGTTGTATTTCTAAATTAGAATTAATTGCTTTATGTATGATTACTACTTTGCTCTTGGTTCTTCTATCCTCTAGTGTTTCAAGGTTTAATGATTTAACTAATGGTGTTACTCTTGTCAGTTTCGAATATTCTCCAGTAATGAATCTGGCAGCTCTTTTTTGAATTTGTTCTAGTTTATCAATGTTTTCTTTGGTGGATGGGTCCCATACAGAAGATGCATATTCTAGTGCAGGTCTCACCAAAGTGAGGTAGCATTTTAGTTTTATATCTCTATTACATTTGTTAAAGTTCCTTTTTATAAAGCCTAAGGTTTTGTTTGATTTTTTAATAACTTCATTGACATGGGGATTCCATGATAGTTTCTCATTTATTAAGACTCCTAAGTATTTTGCATCTTTAGTTTGGGTCAGTTCTTTTCCATGAATGTAATATTTTGAATTTATTTGTTTCTTTTTCTTTGTTACTCTTAACAGTTGACACTTTTCTGGATGGAAAGACATACTCCAGTTAGTTTCCCATTTTATCAATTCATCTAAGTCTTTTTGTAAAATTTTGCCATCTTGTTCTGATTTAAGTGAAGATCTAAATTGTAATATCGTAACCCGCGTGAATCATTTTCAAAAAATGTTTAACCGGCCTTCAGAAAACGAAGTGTGTTAACATCCTTAGCTTATATTTTATTTTAATGAATACAAATTAAACATTGACTATTGATCATCACGGTTAACGTCTTTGTTTAGAAAAAAAATTATTTAAAAATAACATTTTTAAAATGTATTTTTTTAAATCCCTCAATTGACTGACGGGCATCCCGTAAGACAGAGGTCGGCGAACAGAGGTAAATAACCTGAACTGGGGTCAAAAAGGGAATTCTTGGGGGTAATGCAGACTCATTTGGGACATATAACATCCACTACAATCCGCTAAATATATTAAAATACGTCATGTGTACGTGTACGCTTGGAACATATGCCCATTATTAAACAGGTTCCTTCCAGAAAATGCATTTTTTTAAAATTCGACAACTATGTAGATTTCTTACCTACGCACTATATGAAGACACCTAAATCTACCCTACTTTCATTTATATTGACACGATTGACAATAATCTTAATCCACATGACTTGTCTTTATCACGTATCATTTCTGTGATATTTAAAATTAATGCCTTAAAAACTGAGCTAAGAAGAAAAGTTGTTTTGTTCTCCTCTCGAATTGCAATGTCAAGAATTTGATGCATTCAATAAAGTTAATGAATACTTGACTAATTTTAAATGGGCTCATTTACCATTATATCTAGAACAGTGCTTCTCATACTTTTTAGTATTGCGGACCAGCAGGAATTTTTTCCATTGTACCAGGGACCGGTGCACTATTTTCCCTGCACTGACAATTTTTTCTGTCCTTTTTTGAGAACATCTGCGGACCGGCAGCGGATGGCCCACGGACTGGCATCGGTCCGCGGACCACCACTTTGAGAAGAACTGATCTAGAAGACTAGAATGGCCAGGAGCGTTTTATCAAAAACCATCGAACAATTATATCAAACTTAAAACGTTTTTAATTCTTTCAAATAGATTCCCCCCCCCCTCCCCCTTTAAAGAAAAAGGATATTCCGTGTCGTTTTGACTTAAAATATCTACAAATAATCCTATTCAAATCATTTTTAGACACTTGTCATGCTTGTAAAACTCACCAGTAGCATTTTCAGGGGGGGGGTGGGGGTGCTAAAGACGCTCCATCAAATCCCCGAGTCACGTGAGCAGGACCTAGAGTCTGGGGGGGAGGGGGGTAACGCATACATAAAATTGTATATTTTGTGGTAATGGGCATGAGAGAACCAAACGGAGCTGCGGTTAGATCACAAATGCTTTGATGTCAACATCAAACGACGCAGTGTAACAATTTCATATGTTATCTTGTGGATTCTCAAACTTAAGGATTATAATTAGATTTAATTTTCGTGTCTTGATCGCATACGCCAACCAGCGTCTGATGGCCTACCGACCAGCACATTGAGAAGCACTGATTTTTTTGTTTTAAAAAGAAGAAAAAAAGTCATTAAATAAATTGTAAGCGACCAAATATTTCAGTGGAAGTTTTATTTAAAGTTACCCTTTTGATGTGACGTCACATTTCTTCAACCCCCCTCCCTCCCCCTCGTCACGCAACGTCACAAAAGTGTGACCCCCTCCCCCCCTAGGTGCGTGACGTCATTTATGGACGGCCCCTTACACTAAAAACATATTTAAATGACAAAAAATTGATTTGAAACATGCTCATTTTAAAATAGAAAATACGGTTTTTATGGTAAAGGGGGGGGGGCAAAACATTGTGACGTCATATTGAAAAGGGTCTAACTTTTTATGACGACGTGTGACTAGGGGGGGAGGGGGGAATCAGCCAAAATAGCATGACGACAAGGACGTCATTTATGGATGGCCCCTTTAGTCAATCATATGATGGATTTTATAAAATAATAAACATGAATAAATAATTGTAATTGCAGCGAAGTAAAGGTGGGAAATATTTTTACCATTGCATGCCATATGTATGTAAGTAATAATAAAAGAGCCTGCATAATATGAGATACCTATAAATACACACTTACAAAAATACAATATCCTTTTTTTTATAAAGGCCATAAGAAAGTTATTGAGGTCGCAGGTCCCCGCCCAAATGACAGAAAACATATTCCAAATTTACACCCCAAAAAACATTACCAATTAATATGCTATTATTTTGTATTATAGATAAATGATTTTTTTACAAAGAAATTGTATACATTAGTATGTAAACACATCTATACATTTACTTTATGTACTAACTTTCATAATAGAAAAGTCGTGTATTATGCTATCAAAATTTCAAATTATTTGTAATGTCTTGTTCTATGGACAATAATGCAAGATTTTGTAGTCATAAATCACTCATTGCGGAACGAAGATAATTTTATTTTATCAACTTCAGTTTGGAGAGGCTCGTTTCACAACTAGCGACACTGATAGCAATTTTTGAACAATTATTTGCAAAATTACAATGTCGGGTACAGAATTTTCCAAACTATACTGTTGAATAATTTTAATAGATCAAGGGGTCTTTCCCCCCGTTTTTCTAACGTAATGCCTCTTCTTGTAGTTTAGGTAGAGCCATAAAAACCTCGATCCTTTTCTTTCAATATTGAAATTTTCTTTAGCAGTGTCAAAACAGTAATTTATTTGATGTTCAAATTCTTCATTTAGTAGGTTACATGGTATTAGATGGTATTATACACGAATATTTTCTTTCAAGGATATGCACCTGAACAAAGCGTTCTTTATTTTTTTTTATAATTCTATCCATCGATAAAAACAATTCTCGTTGCACTTCATGTTCTAAAGATAGAACCACGTTTCTGAATTTCTCCCACTCATATTTTTCCTCCTTGTAACTTCACGTTCAGTTGATATTTCCAACTCTTCACAAACTGTTTTGTCTGATATAACAGCGTTTTGTTTTAGCACATCTCTTTGTTCCATGAAATGGGTTTGCATTATATTTTTTTTTAAAGGGTTCCCGTAAATTAAGATAACATATAAAAGAAAATAGTTGCATTGAATTGAGTAAAATTCCAACATCTGATCTCGTTTTACTAGTTACTTCTTCAGATGTCAATTTTAATTATGTATGCCTATTGTGGTTTTTATTAACGGAGAAATTTGAATATTTTTTATATTCTTGTCATCATTCAAATTATTTACACATTACTTTAATAGGATAGGCGTAACCTTTTTAATGAATAACCGTATTTTAATAAAAAGCAAAAATTATTTATGCTAATTTAATGCAATAAAAACGAAATAAATTTAATATTTAATAATTCCCCTACAATAATTTTCTGAAAACTGAAATAGTAATTTAAATTACTACTTGCAAGTTAAATAAAATATTTTGACCCACCATACCATGTAGGTACTTGTTCGTGCATCATCCTGCGCATGTCGAAATTCCACCAAAAACCATCGTGGCGATTAACAGTACACATTATTCGGCCCAGCGGTGATGTGTTTTTGTGAGTAGCTTTCATATGGAAGCGTCATCTGTGACATATACCGATTAATTTTTCAAACAAATCGATACTTTTCTGAGCGATCTTAATTTTTTGAACGGGTTTGCGCTAGTTATAACAAACATACTGTAATCAAACAAATGTTGTGCGACCCGTTAATTAAGACTTGAAATTACGAATATTTTTTTTACCTTGGTTTTCCTCATTCAAAAGAAAAAGGGCAGTTGTCGGCAATGGCTATACTTTTCAACTGCCTACAAATGCCGCCCCCTTAATGAGTGCCGCCCGGGGCGGACCGCCCCCACCGCCCCCCTCTAGCTACGCCACTGCATGTGTGATGTCACACATTTATTATTTTTTAAAATTTTATTTATAATCTATTTTTTATATTTTTTTAGTAGAATTTTATAGTAATAGCTTTAAAAATAATTTTCAAAAAATAGTGTGGACCATTTAAATTAGTTTTATGTCTCCTGAATGTGTTGTTCATAAATCTGAATTGGATGCCGTAAGACTGATATCGAAGGATCAGGAATGGTTTGACAATCATGTTCGCACCAGCGAAATTGTGAAATATCAGGACATAAAATGTTGCGACAAAGTACGAAGTTCATATTTCAACGTTTTACCTTCGAGATTCTTTCATCCTCTAATCCCAATCAACCAAACAACTGATGGACTCATAGCTTCAGAAAGAGCAGATGCAGATTCTCATAAATTTCCTTTATTGTTTGTGGCACAAACTCTCAAATTTGTAGACATTATGCCGAGATCAAAAGAAGTTTTCAAAGTACAACCATATGATCTTTATTATTCATCTTTGCAGACCAGCTTACTTGATGCAATTTGCAAAGTGTGACACGTATATTTTGCCTCACAAACAATTTTGAAGAAACATGCAGGAAAACACAGTGCTCGGGCTCAGGAGAATGTGCGCACCCAAACTGTTCAAGAATCAACTCAGATAAAACGCACCCGTCCTTTGAGAATCGCTGCTAGAAGGCAAAGAGAACTCATGGCAGTTATTGGCAGAAGAAAAAATGCACATACAGAGGCTGTTGAGTGGCTAGATGAGGACGAAGTTGATCTGTCTGCAATTATCCTTCCAGGCAACGATGATGGTGAAAGATTGATGCCAGACGTAACTATGGATGACAGTTCACTTCACCATGGTCAGATGATGTCCAGTGAATATTATTGAATTAAACATAATTCACAGGCCCATAATAAACAGATATATCACAAGATTTGGTCATATAATTTTTTCAATCTAATACTTTTTTTATAGTTAATTTGTTGTTTTATTTTTATTATTTAATCACTGGGTGAGGTCTTAGTTCGCTAATCTACTTCTTAACCTGTGTCAATAGATTGCATAATCGGAAGATTATCTAAAACTTGACCTCACCTATTGAAAATGAAAAGGTAGCAGATAAATTAAGAGTATTATATAATTTTCAAGTTTAATTTTTGCCTTTTTTGTTTTCAAATTCGATCTTGATTGAGTTACTGTTTCATTGAATAACTGTGACTATTATTAAAGTCATTTTAATAATCTGATATATCTTTAAAGTGGAAATTTTATATTTTAATACAGTTTAATACTAAAGTGAATTTTAATTATTAAATTTTAATTAGGTTTCAATTAAAAATAATTTTTCGAAGGTGTGACGTACTTTAGGGGGTGGGTCCCGAGATTTATGACCGTTTAAAATGGTCAAAAGATAGCGTGACGTACTTTCTGGACGGCCCCTGAGCTCTTAGTTAGCCCTATTTTGTTGCAGATCAGCTTTGTTGGTGCGGTGGTGTGCCGTGTCTCTGAAGTTGACGGATCGTTGGTCAGCTTTGTCGGTGCGTTAGTGTGCGGTCACGTCGACTTTAACGCTTTGTGGTCTACTTTGACATCCGCCTCGTCGGTGGTCAGTCTTGATATCCACCGTGACGGTGGTCAGCCTTGTATCGCGGCGCTACTTTAATGTTGGCGGTGACATCACAGAGAGGGACGCGCCCAATGACCAATAGTGACTTAATTGGCTGTGTTGATTTTGTTTGGTATAAAAGGAGACGACCAGACAAACTTCTTCATTCTGAATTTATCAGTGTTCTGGACAGATCGCTGAGATATTACTGGAGTTGTTCATGTGTCAGGAGTTTTCCGAACTGTGTCTTGTGTGCTTATACTGGAGTTGGTTGATAAATTTTTTGGAGTATAATATTAGATCAATACTTACCTTCTATGCATATCGTCTGGATTTTTTTTGACCATATAATACTATTAATAGACTATCTAGGATTATCACCATAGACAGATTGAGTCCACTTTCTTTGGACTTATTACTGTTATATTGACTCTTGGAATATTAGTGATACAAACAATTTAGTTTGATCATGGCTACTGTACTGGACTTAGATGGGGATTTTTTCACGACCTTCAACTTTAAGTCAGGTCCAGTTATCGGGTCAGGAATGTCTGGTCAGGTTGTCCTAGCAACGCACGCTAACAACCCCAGAATCCTGTGGGCAGTCAAACTTTTCCAACTGCTCACTGGAAGTGACGTCACCAAAACCAAGAAGCTGTTCACACGTGAGGTCAAATGTATGCAGACCCTTGACCACCCTAACGTCATCAAACTTCTCCTGACTGCCCGATGCCCTGATCGTCTCGTCATCTGCACGCCCTACTGCCAGAGAGGAAGTCTGTCTTCACGTCTGACATCACTAAGTCCATCTCACCTGGCCCTCTACGCCATCCAGCTGACAACTGCTGTCGGTTACCTGCAGGAGAAGAGGATCGTCCACTCGGACATCAAACCCAGCAACATCTTCATCGATGACCGCCAGAATGCCATCCTCGGAGACTTTGGTGTGGCCTTTGTGGTACCCGCTGACCAGACCATTGTCCACCCTAAGATGGTGGGAGGCACGCCCGCCTTTATGGCCCCCCGAGTTGTTTGGACGAGGTCATGTTGACCCCTTCAAGTTGGACGTCTACTCCCTGGGTGTGGTCATCTGGTGTATTCTATTCCGCCTGGAGCCCAGCTCTGAGAACCTCTACGACTACCTGCACGAGGTCGACGTGTGTCCAGACGTGCCACAGCCCTACAGGTCAGCATTCAATTACATTTAGGTTAAATTATTTTAATTAGCCCCGGATTTTTAAACTAAACCGTCTTGTTATACAATATTTTGATTTTAGTTTCGACGTGTTTTAACATGATTTTCTTCAAGTAAACAATTACATGTTTAGTGGCATTTATAAGTTCACGAGGTATAGCTAATTACATTGTTAGATGTTTTCAGTTTTGAACGCTCTCTATATGTTTTAACACTCATAGAATTCTTTTTCTCAAGTAAGCACTTTCATGTTTAGTGGAATTTTGATGTATAAATAAGTTCATTTTGATTATGTGATACGACTAATGGCACTGATTTTGTTTATCAATACTTGTGTGTCTCAGTCTGCCTCGGTCTTGTGTTTCAACACTACATTTTGTCATGTTATTGCTGACCACACAAGTGTTTATCACTGTGTGCTTACTGGCTAGTCTGAACTGTAAATAAAATCAATTCGTGAATGTTTTAGGGGGATGTTTCTATACTATAATTGAATGTTTGTTTTATAGTTGAATATTTTAAAATCGGCAAATCTTCATATTGATACTATAATACAATCATTCGCCTCTTTGACCGTTAGCTACTTTTTAAAAAAAAACGTCGTCTCTAGGTCTCTACTAACATTAGCCTCGTAACACATTATCATGCTATTGGCTGTTTATTTTAAACTTTTGTAAACATTTTATTCTCTACTACTACGCTTCCAAGGATGTAAATGGTTTAACCCCTTATAGGCTATCTTCAATTAAATAATTACATTTTAGTTCATTGATTTTTAGACAAGTTCACATGATTCAGCTAATGACATCTGTTTCAGTTATTAACACTCGTGTTGGTCTCCTGTTTAAATCACATGCTAACTTCCTCCTATGATAGACAAAACTATTACAATATATTTAACTTTTGAGTTTTTTTGTCGAAAAATTAACAGGGTTTATCGCTGTATGCTGACTATTTAGTTTCAACTTTAAATAAATTCAACTCTTGAATGTTTCAGGTGGATGTTAGAAGTTACCCTCGACCCTAGAGTTCAGTAGAAGATCAACAATTACATCTCTGATGGAGAGGCTACGAGTTGATGACTGCAGTCGGGCACTGTGTGACGTACTTAAAGGGATCTAAAGGAACTTTTTACATTTTACTCTATTAACCACCCATTAACCTTCTATAACCACGTGACTCTGTGCATGCTCAACTGACGATTTTTTCCCCCCTATGTAATAGCTAAACTCACGGTGGTAAGCTGAGGAACACAGCACAACAGTCCAAAGCAGTTAAAAAAATCATGTGGTGTTTATCACAATAGACAAATATTATAGAAGTCATTGGTTTAGCACATATTTTAATTTAAAAAAGGGAACGATGTAAAAAGAGGATTTGAGTATTGTTAATTATGAAATACTTTGTGTACGTTCCAGTAAGTTTAATATTTCGTATTTATCGAACAATGATAACATAAAATACTTTTATTTATCAAACAACAACATGTTAGTTGGTCTTTTTTTTTAAGTGGGTGCCGCAGGTGGCCCAGCACAACCTAGTATATATATTTTAAAATCTGCCTCTACCAACAACTTCCCTAGATGATGTTAAAACATGAAGATCGCCTCTTATAAAGGTACTACAAATGTCCTCGCTACTAACCTGAGCAGCCTAACCTTTCACAAAATCGTACTATTTGCTACTTGTTCTATACCAACAGTTTTATAATATCTTAAAAACAATTTTTTTACTACGTTTTAGTAATGTATTACCTTTTCTAACAAGAACTAATAAATGATCATATGCTTTTCTGACTTAACTTATGAAGTATTTTATGAACCGCGCAAGCAAATTAGAAGATACGATAAGATATCTTTAAATACTGTCTTAGGTTTAATAAATTCCTAACATGATGATAGATGTACTTCAATTTTTTTAATGAGAGTAATGATCAAAATTATGTAATATATATTTCTATTTTTAGTGCCAGTCTCCTTTTCACCAGAATTTCAAATCAACGGCACACCCCTGCACATAAAAAGTTGACCATCGTCAAGGCTGTTATGACAGCTGACAACCAGTCTGTCAACATCAAAGAGTCAACACGCGATGTTGACGGATCGCTGGTCAGCTTTGTCGGTGCAGTAGTGTGGGGTCACGTTGATGTTGACCGCTTTATGGTCAACTGTGATATCCGCCTCGTCGGTGGTCAGCTCTCTATCGCGGCGCTACTTTAATGTTGGCGGTGACATCACAGAGAGTGACGCGCCCAATGACCAATGGTGACTTAATTGGCTGTGTTGATTTTGTTTGGTATATAAGGAGACGTCCAGGCGAACTTCTTCATTCTGATTTAATTAGTGTTCTGGACAGATCACTGAGATATTACTGGAGTTGTTCATGTGTCAGGGGTTATCTGAACTGTGTCTAGTGTGCTTATACTGGAGTTGGTTGATAATTTTTTTGGAGTATAATATTAGATCAATACTTACCTTCTGTGCATAACTTCTGGATTTTTTTGCCATATACTACTCTTAATAGACTATCTAGGATTATCACCATATACAGATTTAGTGCACTTTCTTTGGACTTATTACTGTTATATTGCCTCTTGGAATATTAGTGATACAAACAATTTAGATTGACCATGGCTGCTGTACTGGACTTAGGGGGGGGGGTTTACGACCTTCAAATTGAAGTCAGGTCCAGTTACAGGGTCAGGAATGTCTGGTCAGGTTGTTCTAGCAACGCACGCTAACAACCCCAGAATCCTGTGGGCAGTCAAACTTTTCCAACTGCTCACTGGAAGTGACGTCACCAAAACCAAGAAGCTGTTCACACGTGAGGTCAAATGTATGCAGACCCTTGACCACCCTAACGTCATCAAACTTCTCCTGGCTGCCCGATGCCCTGATCGTCTCGTCATCTGCACGCCCTACTGCCAGAGAGGAAGTCTGTCTTCACGTCTGACATCACTAAGTCCATCTCACCTGGCCCTCTACGCCATCCAGCTGACAACTGCTGTCGGTTACCTGCAGGAGAAGAGGATCGTCCACTCGGACATCAAACCCAGCAACGTCTTCATCGATGACCGCCAGAATGCCATCCTCGGAGACTTTGGTGTGGCCTTTGTGGTACCCGCTGACCAGACACTTGTCCACCCTAAGATGGTGGGAGGCACGCCCGCCTTTATGGCCCCCGAGTTGTTTGGAAGATGTCATGTTGACCCCTTCAAGTTGGACGTCTACTCCCTGGGTGTGGTCATCTGGTGTATTCTATTCCGCCTGGAGCCCAGCTCTGAGAACCTCTACGACTACCTGCACGAGGTCAACGTGTGTCCAGACGTGCCACAGCCTTACAGGTAACTGGTAAGTACTCAAGTGTATTTAGGTGAAGTTTTATTTTGCTATACAATGTTTGCATGTCTTTTCCGATTTGTTTTAACCTTCATAGATTCTCCTTAAATAAAGGATTACATATTTGATGGCATGGATTTTTAGACAGGTTCACGTGATACAACTCATGACATATGGTTACAACACTTATGTCTCACAATTCATAGGTCTCGTGTTTTAAACATTACATTTTATCCCGTTATGATAGTCACAATTGTAACAATATATTTATGTGATTGTTTGTTTATTGCTGTATGCTGACTGTCTCGTTTCGAATGTAAATAAATTCAACTCGTGAATTTTTCAGGTGGATGTTAAAAGTTACCCTCGACCCAAAGTTCAGAAAAAGATCAATAATTACATCTCTCTTGGGGACGTTGTTTCTGGGATCTAAATCTTACAGGAAGTTTTTATATTTTAACTATCTTAACTTTTCGATTTTGTTAACCACTTGATACTGGGCATGCTACACTTTACTTTTTTTTACATTTGTGTGTACGGTGGATTTTTAAATCGGCATCTCTTAATATTGATACTTGATACTATAACACAATCATTCGCCTCTTTGATCGTCGTCTCTTCTAACATTAGCCTCCTAACCTTACACAATATCGTGCTTTTGGCTGTTTATTCTAAACTTGTATAAAAATTCTATTCGTTTTTATGCTACCAGGGATGTAAATCTTACAGGAAATCTTTACAATTTATTATATTAACCTTGTGTTTCGCTAATCACGTGATTCTGTGCACGCTACATTTAAGATTTTTTTCCATTTATATTTCATGTTATTTTTTTTGTATATCTGCTATTGCAAATATCTCCTTCAGTTAATATATATTATAACACAATATTTGGCCTCTTTGACCTCTAGCTTCTTTTTCTTGTTTCAAACAACTTTTTAGGGGCCGTCCATTAATGATGTCAGGCGCCTTAAAAAAAAAGAGGGGGGGGGGTGGTCACGCATTAGTGATAAAGGGCAGGGGTATTTAAGAAATGTTACGTCATGACATCAAAAACGCGCAACTTTAATTAAAAGTTCAACTTGAATATTTGATTGCTTGCAATTTATTTACTGAAGTCTCATATTGCTTAACACGTGTTACGATATTAGAGTGCAGCCTTACACTAAATATATGTTTAAACGACATAAAAGTAATTTGCATCATGCTAATTTTCAATAAGAAAATTCGACTTTGTGACGTCATAATGGATGGGGAGTCCAAGTTTTGTAACGAAGTGTAACGACCGGGGGGGGGGCAGGGTGAGGGTGCCAAAATCGGCCAAAATCGCCTGACGTCATTTATGGACGGCCCCTTATACTAAACTTTCTTTCCTTACTATGTAATGTTACCTAAACTAACAAGAACTAATGTATGGTCCACGCAGTGGCGGATTTAGGTTTGTCTGCCTGGGGGGGGGGCAGGAGAATTTCAGGGGGCGCCGAAAAAATCATTTTTATTCATTCATTTTGCGCAAATTTTTCTAGGTGCTGAAATAAAATTTATTTGTCTAAATTGCTGGTTCTGCAATGAAGATTAGAAATTTGATATGAGATTCACTCTTAATGCTATATTTTATGTTGATTGAATTTATGAAAATGGTAGTTAATTTGGGAGCTGTTATTTGTGACAAAATATAAATTTCTCATAATCCTTTGTGTTCATTTTGAGTTGCTGAATATCCTAGCAGAATTTAACATAGAAAACTCAGCATAATAAGTTTATAGTCTTTATAGTTTTTAGTCTTCTAAAATGTTTTGATAATGAGGTAGAATTTGATTAAATTTTTTATAGGCCTCAAATAGTTTGTTGTACTATCTGCAAGATGAATCATCAGTTTGTTCAGTTTGCCATAAATAGCAGTGACAGCAACTCAAAAAAATAACTAAGTGTTAAATATTATATGCTGCGTTGATCAATCAAATTACATTATTTAATATTCTTTTTTTTTACATCAAACCATTGCAATGAATCTCTTCAATATACAAACAATTGCTTTATATTCAGGAGAGTAATAGGTCACAAATGCCAACAAAATATTATGTATTTAAAAATTTTTTAATAATTAATAAAAGGCCCAAGTAATTAAAGAAATCATTTATCATATACGTATTATATGCATATATCATATGTAGGATAAAAAGATGACAGTAAATTATGAACTTAGTTCAAAAGAGAGCAAGTTATTTTTACTAATAAAATTTTAAGAGCTACTGTTTTTAGTTCTTGTAATAGTTTTCTATCTGAAAGAATGAAATGAGAATTTTTAGCTGGCAAAATAGTTCAGGTTAAGACCAGTTAATCTGATGCTACAAATAATGAAAAACACAGAGACTTTGGTGGAGCCGATTAGTCAGGATTAGTAACACACACAGAAAGAGTGCCAATAATATTATACTTATAAATAAACTATTTAATTCAGAATTTAAAAGATAATTTTTCATTGGAAGATTGAGCATCAAACGTTGGGAAAATCAATGAACTTTACACAAACAATGATTTTACGTTCCTTAAATAAACATTTAAAACTCTATCAAGAATGCAGGACTAAACACAAACCATGGATAAGCATAGGACGCAATATTCTTCTGTATAGAAGGAGCGTCTGTAACAGATAAGATAAGATAAGATAGAGCCCTGAGCCCTATATAAATTGCTTTCTACGTGATTAGGGGGCGCCATTTTCACAGTTGCACTGCATATTTTCTTTTTATTTTTCCAAAATTTGTGACCACGAGTCCAATAATTAAACAAGAGCTCGCGTTCCAGTTAAAATTTCATGCGGGCTGCATTTGATCCCCAGGCTGGACTTTGGACACCCCCTGGGGTAGATAATTTGTAAAACAAACGAATGAATTGATAAACTTTATACAATTTTTTAAAGTCCGTGTGTGGCCTTATAAGTGTACTCTTATACATAAAAAACTTATATATACGCGAGTAATTTGTGTAGGGCAGTTGTGGGCTGTGAGCAAACCTTTCAGGGTGAGGGCCGCATTAGTAAGATATGAAACGTCAAATAGGTGCACCTAACCAAAACGACAAATTCACCGACCCTAACCAAAACAACAAATGGTCGCATCTAGCCAAAACGACAAATGGCCGCATCTAACCAAAACGACAAATGACCACATCTAACCAAAACGACAAATGACCATATCTAACCAAAACGACAAATGGCCACATCTAACCAAAACGACAAATGGCCGCATCTAATAAAACGACAAATGGCCGCATGTAACCAAAACGACAAATGGACGCATCTAACCAAAACGACAAATGGCCGTATCTAACCAAAAGGACAAATGGCCGGCTCTAACCAAAACGACAAATGGCCGCATCTAACCAAAACGACAAATGGCCACACCTAACCAAAACGACAAATGGCCACACCTAACCAAAATGACAAATGGCCACACCTAACCAAAACGACAAATGGCCTCACCTAACCAAAACGACAAATGGCCACACCTAACCAAAACGACAAATGGCCACACCTAACCAAAACGACAAATGGTCACATCTAAACCAAAACGACAAATGGCGGCAACTTACCAGATCGACAAATGGCCGCATCTAACCAAAACGAGAAATGGCCGCATCTAACCAAAACGACAAATGGCCGCATTTACCAAAAACGACAAATAACCGCATCTAACCAAACCCACAAAAGGCCACATCTAACCAAAACGACAAATGGCCGCACCTAACCAAATCGACAAAGAGCCGCATCTGACCAAAACGACAAATGGCCGCACCTCTACAAAACGACAAATGGCGCACCTAACCAAATCGACAAATTGCCGCATCTTACCAAAACGACAAATGGCCGCACCTAACCAAAACGACAAATTGCCGCACCTAGTACAAACATCCATCTCTAACATACATGTCTGATTTTTTTTGCTATTAATTCAGGCTTCCGCAGCCGCAAAGAGCTCCGTAGCGGGCCGTAGTTTGCCCATCCCTGGTGTAGGCCCTACAGTAGGGAATTCAATTTTAATGACCAACTTTCGACTTGCTTTGAGATGGAGACAAGACCAAGATCTACCTAAATGTTCCTGGTGAAAGTTCCCGTTCCGCGTGGCTGGACTTACCTTACAAGCTTTTGCCTTACCTGTCTGACGTCTTTCCTTAGTGGGTAACCGTGATGGCGGGCGCTATATCTTGTAGTGTCCGTATACTTCAAAGCTTTACTGTCGGTGTCCGAGTGTGGGGTCAGACAGGTTTGGACGACCAATAAAAACTGCGCACTTTTGTTGGCGCTCTTTCGTCAGCGCTTTTATTGTCGGAAAATTAGTGCGCTATTATGACTGCGCTCTTTTGTCGTGCGCTCTTTGTGCGCCCCAGTTTGTTTGCAGATCTATTTTGTCGGTGCGGTGGTGTGCCGATTATAATGTTCACGGCTTAGTGGTCAGCTTTTTCGGTGCGGTGGTGTGCCGTCAATTTGATGTTGAGTGTCTTGGTGGTCAGCTTTGTATGGCGGCGCTACTTTAATGTTGGCGGTGACATCACAGAGAGGGGAGCGCCCAATGACCAATAGTGACTTAATTGGGTGTGTTGATTTTGCTTGGTATATAAGGAGACGACCAGACAAACTTCTTCATTCTGATTGTATCAGTGTTCTGGACAGATCGCTGAGATATTACTGGAGTTGTTCATGTGTCAGGAATAATCTGAACTGTGTACTGTGTTTTGTTTTCCTACACTGGAGTTTGTTGATTACTAGCTTTTTGAGTTTTACTAGAACAAATACTTACCTTCTTTGCATATCTTCTGGACTTTTGTATTATCTGGTATGTCAGATGATATTTTTTTACTGTCAAGACTGTTCATTTTTATTGTATTGTCATCATTTACTTTGATGATGATATTAATAGTTTGCTTTCCTTCTTTATTGTCATCATATGCTCTTAGTTTGTCAATATGTAATTTTTTCACATGTCCTTTGATATTGACACTATATGTGACATCACTAAGTTTCTCTTCAATATTGTATGGACCTTCCCATGTGATTTCATTCTTTGTGTTTGGTAACCATACTAAGACTTGTTGTTCAGGCTCGAATGTTCTTATATTTCTGTGTTTATTTTTGATTTCTCTATGTCTTGTACTTTGCTTGATTAGTCTTTGTTTTGCTGCTTCAATACTGTAAAGTATTTTATCTCTAGTGTCTGACATCAGCTGATATCTGTCCTGTATGGCATCTTGTTTACTTATAAGCCTTTCTTTGAAATTCTTTAAGGGACTTGCAGGGTTTTGGCCAAACATTAATTCAAAAGGACTAAAGCCAGTGCTTTCATGTTTGCTGCTGTTGTATGCAAATAGTACTAAGGGTAAATTTTCATGCCATCTGTTCTCATGGTCCACTGTCACCTTTAATAGCATATTCTTGATGGTTTTGTTCAGTCTTTCAATCACTCCATTTGACTGTGGATGGTAACTGTGCTGTGCACTTGTGTAATGTTTAAAATTTTCATAATGGCTTGTGTCATCTGACCCTTGAATTGGCTGCCATTGTCCGACAGAAGTGTTTGAGGGAAACCATATCTGCTAAAACTATTGAGTAATGCATTGCATATACTTTCTGCATCTATTCGCTTCAGTGGGATAGCTTCACCCCATCTGGTGGCTATGTCCACTATAGTTAGCGCATACATATGTTTCTTCTTTGACATCGTTTTCAATGGTCCTTCCTATCAGGTCTATGGCAATTTTCTCGAATAAGAAGTTTGCCTTGTCAGATGATTGATTGGGTGCTGTGTGCCTCCCATCTTTGGGATTATGTCGTAGACACACTGTACATGCCTTGATGTATTCTTTTATCTGCCTTGCCATTTTAGGCCAGTAAAAGTTTTCTGCTATTGTAGCAATTGTTTTCTTGGCGCCCATATGTCCACCTAAAGGACTGTCATGTGTCATTTTAATAATGGTTTCCTGTAACTTTTTGGGAAGAACCACTCTTTTGCACGTACCTTCCTGTGCAATGTTTATTAATATGCCTTTATCTAGCTTGTAATTTTTTGTGTGGCCTGTTTCATTGTCTTTGATAAGTTTCATTTTTATTTCCCTGAGTGTTTTATCTTCTTCTTGTAGTTGTTTGAACTCTTGTTTGGACATTAGTTGGCTTTCTATTTCAAGTTTCTCATCAACTTCAATGTCTGTGTTCTCTTTTCTTTTTGTGATGGCTCTTGTTTGTACAGTAGCACATAATTGATGGTTATTGTCATGCCAGGTCTTGAATACTTCATCAGTATTGTCCACCACACCTTCAATGTTCCCTATAATAAGATCACAAATGGACTCTTGTAAGACTCTGGCTCTAACTTCACCTTGAAGCCAGGGTGAGTTGATGGTGAGAATTGCAGTTTGTGCCATCAGCCATGATCAGTGTGTCTTTTTTCCCATCATACTCTTCTTCTTTCACCATCTTATCATGGACCACAATTGTTGTGCATCCAGTGTCACGAAGACACATACACTTTCGATCATTGATGTAAATTGGGTAAAATTTCAATGTTCCATCATCCTTTATAGTGGCCACAGTATTACTAGATCGTGATTCTTCTTGTTTCATATTTCCTTTATTATCTCCCTCTTGGTAGTCATTCCTTCTCCAGGGCTGATCATGATTTCTGTATCTAGCGTCATGATTATATCTGCCTCTCCATGATCTTCTACCTTTGCTTTATAAAAAGACCTTGTCTTGACCTTTCTTCTGTTTTCTTTCTTATAGGGCTGCCATTAGGTGACACCCTATTTGGTTGTCCTTTATTGTGGTAACACTGCTCACTGCTTCGCCATATGTCCTGGATTGTTACAGTACCAACAAATAGACTGTCTGTTGCCTTGGTTTGGCAGAATCTGGTTTCTCATACCTTGCCTTTTTTCTTGACTTTTAATTTGTATTGCAGCAAATATGTCTCGTCTCTTATCCATTTCCACATTAGGATGAGAGGCTTTGAATGTTCGTAATGCATTTGTTAGCTCTGCTTGAGTACGAACTTTTTTATCAGTTAAATAGAGTTGGTGTTGCATTTTCTAAAAACTTGTCAATTAACACCATGTCTAGTATGGCCTTTGGATTGCTCGTATCTATTGCTGTCAGTTCCAGCCATTTTGTTAGTTTGACTTGTGCTTCATGCACTATGATCTGTGGATCTTTGTCCATCTTGATTCTCATTTCATGAAATGCTCTTCTATAATTATTTTCTGTTCTTCATTATAGCCTTTCATAGCCATTATGGATTTGAAATAATCCAGATAAACATCCATTTTTTCTTTCTGGCTATCATATTTTCTTACTTTGATAGTATCCCTTGGTGCTGACCTTCTATTTGTTTCATTACCAGGATTGTGGCCTCTACTGTCTAAATCAAGTTGTAGTTTTAACTTGTCAATTTTAAGTTGTTCAAGTTCTCTTTCAATTATGAGTTTTTGCCTCTTTTTTTCTTCAGCAATTCTTGCTTTTTCTTCAGCAATTCTCTGATTTTCTTTTTCTTTAGCTTTTCTTAGCTGTTCTTTTTCGTCAGCAATTCTTTGATTTTCTTTTTCTTCAGCTTTTCTTAGCTGTTCTTTTTCTTCAGCAATTCTTTGATTTTCTTTTTCTTCAGCTTTTCTGAGCTTTTCTTTTTCTTCAGCAATTCTTTGCTTTTCTATGTCCTCAGCTATTCTTAGCTTCTCTTTTTCTTCAGCAATGCTTACTTTTTCTTCAATGAAATCTCTCATTTCTTTTCCCTTTAGTCCGATCTCTTTAGTTATGGCAGTGAATTCTTTGTAGTAATCCATGTTTTGTTGATTGAATAATATGAGTTAAGCAATTTGGTAAGATATTTAGGTATATATTGAAAAAGTTATAAGTCTTCCAAATGAAAAATCTTGAATTCAAAATGTTAAGTTCAAATAAGTGACACGTCTAAACCATGCAATCTAGTTTTGACAAGGTGAGACAACAAAGAATCCTCACACGGGATCTTTAGTATACTTTATGTATACGCTCCCTCAGATTGACAAAATATATCTAATGGTCCAATCGTTTTGAATAAAAGTCACTTGATTAAATTTTCAATTTTCTAGTAGTCTTTTTAACAATTTAGTTTACTCCATTAATCCAAAATTGCAGTTATCAAACTCTTCACACAATGAATGGATGAAAATTCCGTTCCTTTATTTATAATTCACACTTCATAATTAATAGTCAATAGCCTTCAAAGTTCCAGGTTATGTTTACAAATATTTCCTGGAATCAACTAGCATTGAGCTTGTTGACGTCACGACCTATATATGTTCACCGTGTGTCACCATTCAGTAAGCCTACACGACTTTGTATACACCGCACGCCGTGACCATGTGCTTGTATGCCGCCACCTTTAAATATTCTTGTATTTTCATTGAACCACAAAAGTTTATTCACAGCTTCTTACGAACTTGAATATTCAAAAAATACGATAGGTGCTAATATTTCTTCTTTTAATGAATACTTTCCTTTTTGAAATATCCAATACTTGTTATTTCCACGAAACCTCCTTTCTAAAATCTCTTGTACTGTGTTCACTTAGAACTTATGCCTAATGGCAAATACTTTTAATTTGACACCAATGTAACTATAACTATATGTAACTCTTTTAGTAGGCGTTCTCACAATACAGAATCTTGTGCACAATAATCCACTGAAGAACTTGTTTCAACAAAACAACTTTCATATGTATACTTTGTACACAGAAATATCATTTGAGGTTATACAACGTGGAAATCTTGAGGCATACACACATAACCTCCTTCCTTGATGGAAGTCTTCTAACAACTCCTCGCCCAACACTTTCAACCAATAGGGAGGCTCCTTTCTTCCCG
>CALYLW010002960.1:0-22066 GCA_944989445.1 Ampullaceana balthica | reverse complement strand
TAGTAGCTTGGAGCAGAATATCTTGGTAAGCCTTACTTTTGTTGTCTAATTACAGATAGGTATACTTTTAGTTTTGTTTGAGTGCTGATTCCCCTTCTGTTCCAGACACTGTCAAGCAATCTGCCAATGCTTAGCTGGCTTGGAGATTCTCGCGTTCACCTCGTCGTCAATATTGGCCTTCTGAGACAGTGTGCTGCCAATGTAAGTAAAGCGGCTGACTGTGTTGATTTTGTTGTCGTTGATGATTATATTAGGCTCAGTATAGGATTTGTCTGGGGCTGGCTGGTATAAGACGTCTGTCTTCTTTGTGCTGATGGTGAGCCCACAGCTAGAGCACGCACTGGATAATTTATCAACGTTTAGTTGCATTTGTGCATCAGAGCCCGCGTTAAGGGCACTGTCAACAGCAAAAAGAAGGTCCAGGATGCTGTCTGATTTGACATTTGTTTTTGCTTTAAGCCTCCTGAGGTTGAAGAAATGACCATCAGAGCAATACATTATGTCCATTCCTTCATTGCTATTCCTGAAGGCTCTGTAAGCATGGCTGAGAACATGAGGCTAAACAATGTTGGGGCCAGAACACACCCTTGCTTAACACCATTTGTGACAGGGAATGGTTTAGAGGCCCCTCCGTTGTCCTGAACTTGAGCCTGCATGCCATCATGAAATTGCCTTACAATGGCTATATACTTATTTGGACACCCAAACTTGGCCATAATCCTCCATAGACCCTCTCTGCAGACTGTGCTTTTGTCAGGTCTATATAAATGAAAAATAGGTCCATATTCTGCTCTTGAAACTTTTCCTGCAACTGCCTTGCTGCAAAAATCATGTCGATGGCTCCACGTTCTTTCAGGAAACCACATTAGCTTTCTGGTAATAGACCCTGATCCAGATGTGCATTTAGACGATTTAGGAGGATTCGGGCGCGTATTTTTCCTGCAATTGCTAAAATGTGCTTGCTAATATTTGAATAAAGGTTATCGGGGTAAGATAATCGTAAATCTTTATTTGAAAATGTATCCTTAATAAAAAGGATCGAGTTCAAGTGACTTGTCACTTGCATAACAGAAAATCATCGAAGTGTAATGACGTGCAGCTGAATAGTTAGATAAACATATACATTAGAGTAAATATAGAAATGTATAGTTTACATCATTTCATAAGCTTGATATTTTAAAATCTATTTTGCCATTAACGTGATATAATGCTATACATTCTTTTCAGTTACATTCAAAATAATAATCAAGTAGCATACATAATTAATACTAAATCCCTATAAATTTTATTTCTATACTAATAAAAGGCAAAGCCCTCACTCACTGACCGACTCACTGACTCATTACTAATTCTCCAATTTCCCGTGTAGCTAGAAGCATAAAACTTTGGGAAGTTGTTATGTAGCCTCTCGCGTCGATAATTGGCGTAAAAGAATTTTAAAATTCACACTCATGGGGGACCGGGGGCCAAAAAACGTTTTTGTTCCCTTATATGGGTTATATTAAAATTAAACATCACTAATTCTCCTATTTCGCAAGTAGGTAGAAGAATGAAATTTTATGAAGTTGATGAGTACACTTCCGATATGTTAACAGGCAAAAAACATATTTAAAGTATCTCATACTGGGAGCCGGGGGCCCAAATGCAATTTTTTCCTCATATGAGCTTTATAAAAACGTAAAATCAATAATTCTCCTATTTCCCCGTGTAGGTAGAAGCATGAAAACTTTGGGTAGTTGTTAAGTAACATTTCAGCGATGGTAACATGTAAAAAATTATATAATTTTTTCCTTACTTGGAGCGGGGGGGGGGCCGAATGTAGTTTGTTTCTTATATAAAAACTGACTTATCACTAATTCTCCAACTTCCCGTGTAGGTAGTAGCATGAAACTTTGGGAACTTGCTGAGTACACTCTTATGACGTTAATTTGCGAAAAAGAATTATAATCTCCACTCTTTGTTGGCTGGGGGCCAAAACCCGTTTTTTTCCTTATATTGGCTATAAAAATCTGACTTAACACTTATTCCTCATCTTCCCGTGTAGGTAGAAGCATGAAACTTTGGTAAGTTGTTGAGTACCCTCCAGCGATGGTAAGAGGTGTAAATATAATTAAATTATCACTAACTGGGTGGCCGGGAGGCTCAAATGTAGTTTTTTTTCTTATATGTGCTATATAAAACAGACTCATCATTAAATATCCAATTTCCCGTGTACGTAGGATCATGAAACTTTGGGTAGTTGTTGAATACGCAATAGTAACATACGAAAACAAAATTTAATTATCATCTCGATAGGATTACTTGAAGTGATTTTTTACTTTTCTTTTTTGTTTTTCTGAGGGACCACGACAGACAGACAGACAAGACGGTGAAGTTATATATGTAGTATATCCATCATGATCCAGATTGAAATCAATTGGTAATTTAAATTTGTGTTACGCGGGTTCTCAACGGTAACTGAAAACCTAATTGCCGTAGCGAAGCTACCTGAACATGGGTGTGTGACCAGTGAACACACCAGGGTCAGTTGAGGCAGTTGGGACGAGTTGTGCAGTCAGACTGGTTGGGGCAGACCGGGGAGTTGCAGGGAGACAAGAGTTGTAGCGTGTCGCCCAAGAGTCGGTCGGGTCTCGGACCAAGGGAACTTAGAGGTGTTTTGTACATATGGAGCTGTGCCTTGAGTACTCGAGCATGGGCCCAGGAGCGGTCGCGTCGGACCAAGGGGCCATGCTTGTGAAGTAAGTATAGTGTCGAGTTGTGTGTACAGCCAGTTGATTATAACGATATATTTGCTGTCCAGGCAGGACGGGGCAGTTGTGTACAGTGTAATAAACAGTTGAAGTATATAGCATCGTGTCCCTTATTAGTGTCTTTTATGCAAGCGGAGAGCAAGGCAACAATCCCTACAACATCGAGACCTGGCCCAGTTGGTAAGCGTAGTTGGATAGAAGTTAAGAAAACAAGATGTTTGGGGTGGGAACAATGCCTCTTGCTTTCACTTGCTTTGTTCCTTCACAGAATAACTTATGATTCGTAGTGTAATGGTTATCACGTACGCCTTGCACGCGGAAAGTCCCGAGTTCAAGCATCAGCGTGAACAATTTATTTGTTTAATTTTTAAAAATGTTTGTGTATGCTTTTTTTTCCATTCCTTCATGCTGGTGTTTATGTCCTTTCTCTCACCCCCCTCCCATTATTTGCACTATCTATGATGAGCATGTCTGTGGTGTATGCTACGCCGCAGGTCGTATCTCGTCAAAAATATTTTCATAAAATTTAAAGAAAGCTATAATTTTAATTGATATAAAACATCTACTGACAACATATCCTTATATTCATGTTTTTATGATAATACCCGCGCTTTGCTGCGAAAACTTATGATTTCAGTTAGCGTTGATAACCCGCGTAACACCAATTCAAAAAAACTAATTGGTTTCAATCTGGATAATGATGGATATACTTGTTTGTTAATATTAGTCAAGCTCGTGTAAAATCAAATGGGGAATAAAATGACATAAAATGGCATAATGGCTGCAGGATATACATATCTCATAAGGTCTGAAGAACTAAATCTAGTTCATTATGGAGATATGTGTCTATATTTATATAAATTGAATAAAATCTAAAGGTAAATAAAGCTTTAAAAGTCTACGAAAAATTATTTTTGGCCCCAGCCCCAAAGGTACAGACGTTCTGAAGTCATTACCAAAAAGAATTTTAATTTTTTATCTCAAATAGGGTCAATAATTCTATCATATTCTAATATTTATATTTATGTAGCTCATAATTAAAAATGGCATTACGGGCCCCAGTCCTTTTTATGGCAGAAACCTTCGCGGGAGCGTACTCAAAAACTTCCCAACGTTTAATGGGCTTGGGATTAATAAAATACTATTAATGCGGCTAAAAAAACCCCACTAAAATAAGGAAACGGGGGCCCTAACGGTGTAAGATTTAAAGTTTAAAACAACAGTCTATTTCAATTGGGATCATGATAAATATATTTGTTAGTCAATATTTGTATTAAAAAAATCGTGTGAAATCGAATAATTAAAATTTCTTAAAAGTTTACGAAAAAGAAATTAGGAATCCTCGGCTCAAAAAAAAAGGAAAAATATAATTTTAATGCCCAATAGTATTTTAATATAGGCTATCAAGTTTTTATATCCCAAGTTTTATCAAATTCCATTTACACAGTATCCAAAGTTTAAACAACTTTTATTTAGCTCATAGAAGGTGAAACAACTACATTTGGGCCCCCGGCCCCCAGTCAGTGAAATAATTTTTTTTTAAATCCACCTGTTACTATCGCGGGAGGGTACTAAACAACTTCCCAAAGTATCATTCTTCTACCTACCCGAGAATCGGGAAAATTAGTGATGATTCAGTTTTTATATAAGAAAATAAAACTACATTTGGGCCCCCGGGGAATGATAATTTAAATATTTTTATCACCTTTAACCATCGCGGGAGAGTAATCAACAACTTCCCAAAGTTTCATGCTTCTACATACACGGATATTTTATGACATAGTGATGATTCAGTTTTTATATAGATCATATTAGGAAAAAAAAACATTTTTACAGCCGGCCCCCCATGAGTGGGAATTTTAAATGTCTTTTTCGCCAATTATCGTCGTAAAAGTTTGCTCAACAACTTCCCAAAGTTTCATGCTTTTACCTACATGGGAAGTTGGATAATTAGTGATGAGTCAGTGAGTGAGGGCTTTGGCTTTTATTAGTATAGATGTGATTCCTAACAGTTCAATAATATATATTTTCAATGTCACTTTTTACAAATTTTAACCATGCACACTTTTATGACATTTATTACGTCTTACAGAGCAGATTTGTTACAGGAAAAAGTATAGACTCAAAGTAGTAGGAAGTACCAAGATTTGAACGAATGAAAAGTAATGTGAGTGTCTAGAGACAGGCCAGGCCTAAGGGAATTGGAGGCCCTAGGCGGAGTAAATTTGGTGGCCATAAATGTCATCGAAAAATAAAAAATAAATATTGAAAGATTCTTGTGCGAGACCCCTACAAATCGTGAGACTAATCGGAGGCCCTAGGCGGATGCCAAGTTTGCCTTTGCCTAAATCCAGCCATAGGCGGATGCCAAGTTTGCCTTTGCCTAAATCCGGTCCTAGGCGGATGCCAAGTTTGCCTTTGCCTAAATCCGGCCCTAGGCGGATTCCAAGTTTGCCTATGCCTAAATTCGGCCCTACACGGATGCAAAGTTTGCCTTTGCCTAAATCCGACCCTAGGCGAATGCCAAGTTTGCCTATGCCTAAATCAGGCCCTAGACGGATGCCAAGTTTGCCTTTGCCTAAATCCGGCCCTAGGTGGATGCCAAGTTTGCCTTTGCCTAAATCCAACCCTAGACGGATGCCATGTTTTCCTTTGCCTAAATCCAGCCCTAGACGGATGCCAAGTTTTCCTATGCCTAAATCCGGCATCAAATGATTTCCTCATATCAGATTATTGCGTCACCATAGGTCATGGAATCAAATGGAATTAATGTCAGACAAACATGCAGTAATAAAACTTAGTCAATATGTGCTGAAGTTGTGAAATGTTTAAACCAGTGGTTCCCAATTTTTTTGGACCCATGGACCCCTTTTTATAGTTAAAACTTGCCCACGGACCCCCAAGTGAAAAACTACAAAAATGCATATTACAAAAATCACAAATCCTCAAAAAGAAACACTTTGATGAAAAGTAATTATTAAATAATAACTTTTGTATAAAGCAAAATTTAAAACAATGACTTGGATGAACGTGGTTAGATTGTATGCGTGTATTTATGTCCTGCTCAATGTTTGTGAGTAGCATCTGGAAATCCCCACAAGCATTAGTTTCTAGTCGGTTGTTTTGTCATGATGTTCATAATGGCACTGAATTCTTGCTCTACCAAATAGGACGACTGGAAAGCAGTCAAAACCTTCTGTGCAATAAACCATAATGCAGGAATATAAAATTGGAATCTGTATGGGTTTTTTATTTAAAAATAAAAATAAATTTTTAACAATAAATTTGAGGTATCCTTGTTCAGACATTGTTTTCAGTTCCTCTTTTGTGGATATTTCAATAAGCTGGTCCTGTATTAATATGGATTCATCTGTGTTTGGGATCTAAGTTTGTCCACGCGTAAAAAGGTTCAACTGCCAGTCGGGAATATCCAAGTGAAGAATGTCTTCAAATCTTTGGTTCAGTTCTACATGAAGAGCGGTTAATTGTTGACAGTAAACAAGCAATCTTTATCTCTCCTTTGCAATTTTGAAAGATAAGATTGGGAAACTCAGAACTTTCTCCTCTTCCCAAGTTTTGTGTGTACAGAAAAAGCTTAGCAACAAACGCAGATATTACGCTTTTAGTTTTGATTAAATTTAATTTAATCATTTTGTAGTTTTAAATTAGTCTTGTAAATTTTGTGCAATAAATTTAAATCAGTGCAATTTTTTGAGTTCATTAAATTGTATCATAAACCATAGTCTTTGCTTTCTAGAAAATCCAAGGCTGAAGCAAAGAGAGTATTAAATCAAATTAAATGTACACTTTTTGATAACCAACATACTTCTGAGTAAATTACTAACGATTATAGTCTTCTTCATGTTTAGCTAATAATCTCTCATTGAAGGCATTTCTTTTGATATTATTAACTGCTCTAATGACAAACTTTGGTAATCCATGAAAATGTTTAATAAGATTTTTTGTGAATAAATGATGTCGATGAATGATACAATGTACTGAAAATAGATTTAGTACAACTTGTTTTAAGTATGCCACAAAGTCAAGGGTACAGCTTTAACTTTTAAAAAATCGTTTTAAATTTAGTAACTAACGTTTTACATTTATTTTCTGTTTTCCAAACATTTAGCCATACTTCAAATTTTGAACAACACTGTATTATCGACATTTTTTCTTCCGGCTTACTCAATCTATTATTATCTGTTTTAACAAACCACTGTAAATAATTATTAGTTTTTTCAACGGAATGCTGCAGGAAAGCTCATTTGAAAGAAAAAATAATTCATTTCAGGATACAATTTACTCATCCTTAAAACCCATGTTGATTCCCATTAAAAAAATGTTTTTCCCTTGACCTACTTATAGGAATTCCGCATATTTTTAGGCATCAAACTTTTTTTAATAAACCAAGTAAGTTGATTGGTTATATATGTGGAAATTACTGTAGTTCCACTTCCTTTTCTTGGTAAAACAACGTTGTTTTCCATGATTAATAGCATCGTACACCATAGTGAATTAGTAGAAATGCATTCAGATAGTATTTTATTTATTATTTATTATTTTAGTTTCCATAAAAATCAAAAGCGCTCACAATTTTATATTAAACCTTGCACGGACCCCCTGATATTGTTAATGGAACCCCAAATCAATTTTAATTTTTCCACGGACCCCCTGAATGGTTCCGGGGACTCACGGGGGTCCACAGGGACCACTTTGGGAACCACTGGTTTAAATCTTGATATTTACACTGTAATTTAAAAAGTAACTTTAAATAAAATTATATTTTTAAAAATTGTTTTATGTCCTTCTTTTAAACTTTTATTTTTTTCGAATAGTTTATCTCAATGTGTACATAACAGAAACTATCTCTTTAAATTAAACTTTAACCATATACACACACACACACAATTTAACCTGCACCCAAACATTGTGCAGCAAAAGATGCCACTTTGGTTACAACTAGAATTACACGTTATGTTATGTCTACCAGTTCATCGAATCACAAACTATTGTATAATTTCATTATATTCCAACAAAAGAGGTTCACGCTGGCAAGTATTCCTGCATCAGTTGCCCATACTCTATCTTTAAAGGTGCATAAGTAGTCATATACTTGTTTTTAATGTCATTGTTTATGTGTGAAACAGTTTTATTACTTTTATTACTTTAAAGTGATTGATAGTGCCATGTCTAGTGAGCATTAAAGTCCCTTTGAGCACCGCACTAAAAAAACACCGGTCCTCATCTATGATTTTTTTACGAGAGACAACTTAGATGGCAAGATGTAAGTTACGGTACACTTGCATTTGTAACTTCCACAACGTCATAATCTCTGATCTATAAGAGATTGTATTATTGAAATGATTTCTTAAAATGTTACATATTATGTTTAATGAAATTATGTCAAGCAATATATTTTTTTCGAAGAAAATATTTGTTTTAAAATTTAGTTTTAAAAAATAAATAAATAAAACTATGAATTATGTGTTATAGCTTTCATATAAGTTGATGTCTAGTTATTATGTCTGCGGGTGATAACATTCACAAACTTGCCTTTTCGGTAAGAGGCACGCCACTTGAATTCGCCCCCTTTAACGGGGTAATATATGCCATTTAATTACTTTGTTTCTCTTATCGGACTTACCCCGTTATATTCTGAGTTAGATAAAAAAAAATAGCTTATGAAATTAGTTCATTTTGTCATCTATTATATAATCACCCTCAATTATGCTGCAGTAACGCTAAGGGACAACACTCTTATGAGGGGCTTATGAGGTTTTACATATATGCAGTTCACTCATTCTCTCACTTATAGATCTCTCTGTCACATTTATACGAATCGCCCGCCCCACGTTTTAGTCATATTACAGGAAATTACTTGAACTTATAAGTTGTAAATAATGTTCTACTTTTTAGTACACTTATAAAAACGTGGTTTTTAAAAAATCTTTTTACCTCTATTTATTAGTCCACTTATAAAAACGTTGTTATTAAAAATCTTTTTTTTTACATCTATTTATTTTATTCTTTTTTAGTGTAAAATCATAAGATATATCGAACAACCGACTGATCTCCCCCTTGCTGTAAAACCGGGGGAGGGGCAGGGGGAGGTGTGGTCATCGATGGCTGGCGTGAACTCAAGCAAGGGACACGTGATTGCAAACAATAACAGACGCTGACATTGAATAGAAATAAACTAGAAATGAATTTAATTTAATTACTGTACATGTGATCGATCTGAAATGTTGACACTTTGCATTGTTAGGTGACACAAGTCTATGTGAAAAAATTCAGCTCGATGGCTTCACGGGAAGTGTGTCAATTTTAACTTTTGATTTTTCCGCCCACCAGCGAACGACAGACGGACAGAGAGATTACGACAAGATTTACAAGTTAATATAAGGGCTTTAAATACGTTGTAAAAAATAATTACACAAATACACATCGAACCTCCCATGTGTTTCCCAAAGGACTACATATTAAATACTCATTTTATTATTTTACAAAAAGTGGGAAATTTTGACACCTAATTAAACAAACACAGAGTTAAATATAAATATATTTCAAATCTAACATGATATTCTTGTAATAAAGAGATAAGTAACTGAAATATTTTAGTAAGTTTCCTAATAATAATAGAATGTAGCCTGTAGATATTTTAAAACCACCCTCAATATTAGATACCTTGTAACGTTTAAGACTGTGGTTGTTGTTTATAAAATTGCAATTGTTATCATCAAACCCCAGTCTCTGAGAAAATTCTATGACGCTTTCCAGAATATTCCAGTTCAGAAGCCAATAACAAAAGACTTTCGGTTTGAAATTTATATTAGAAATTTTCTTTGAGGGTCGTTAGGAGGAAACATTAAAAATGTTGACCTCATGACCACTGCTCTGAATGTAACGGATATGATTTAATCCACATAACAAAGTCTAAATGTAACTGATATGATTTAATCTACATAAATAATTCTAAATGTAACTGATATGATTTAATCCACATAACTAAGTAACTATGTAACTTTTCCATTTTATTTTAACCATTTAGGTTTCATTGAAATTAATCCACGTTCAAAAACAACGTTTAGTACAAGAGATGTAGTATAAACAACGTTTAGTACAAGAGATGTAGTATAAACAACGGTTAGTACAAGAGATGTAGTATAAACAACGTTTAGTACAAGAGATGTAGTATAAACAACGTTTAGTACAAGAGATGTAGTATAAACAACGTTTAGTACAAGAGATGTAGTATAAACAACGGTTAGTACAAGAGATGTAGTATAAACAACGGTTAGTCCAAGAGATGTAGTATAAACAACGGTTAGTCCAAGAGATGTAGTATAAACAACGTTTAGTACAAGAGATGTAGTATAAACAACGGTTAGTCCAAGAGATGTAGTATAAACAACGTTTAGTACAAGAGATGTAGTATAAACAACGTTTAGTACAAGAGATGTAGTATAAACAACGTTTAGTCCAAGAGTTGTAGTATAAACAACGGTTTAGTACAAGAGATGTAGTATAAACAACGTTTAGTACAAGAGATGTAGTATAAACAACGTTTAGTACAAGAGTTGTAGTATAAACAACGTTTAGTACAAGAGATGTAGTATAAAAAACGTTTAGTACAAGACATGTAATACACACAACCATCAGAAAAACAATTTCGTAGATTGGTCCTGAATAATAAAACACATTGAACTCTCTAAGTGAAAGTCAACTGAAATTTTCTGTAAGCATAAAACCTTAAGATATTAATCAATTAGTAGCGGTAAAATGAAGTCATATCTTTTTACATCAGCTACTATTACATTCAAAGTTTGACAAATAATGGGGGTTATACTTTAAAACGTGCCCCAATAAAGAGGCTAAAAAATAACAGAGATCCTGCAAAGACAAAAATTAAAATTTTCTAGAATATTTCTTACATAATCTAAATACAGTGAATGCTATGACTACTGCTAAATTCATAGATTCATGAAAAAATAAACTAAAAGTTTGAAAATTTGTCACGTTAAAATCGCTAAGAAAAATGAAGGAGATCCAGCAAATGAATGTTAGAAAATTTCTAGAATATTTGAGATTATAGGTACCGCAGTTCTATAAACTATCAATTGTACTAATATTACATTGAAAGTTTGACAAATAATGGAGGTTATAGTTTAAAACTTTTCCAAATAAAATAGTCTAGAAATAAGAGTTGCAAAAAATAAAATTTAGAATGTTCTATAATTTTTAGATTAGCCCAATAATGCCCTAAATAAGACGAATGACTACTATCAGATTTATAGTTTAATAAATAATAAGCAAAATGGTTGAAAAATCGTCAAATTTAAATCGCTTTAAAAAACAAATGCGATCACGGGAAAAGGAAATTTACAGAATTTTTAAGAACATTCTAGAAAAAAGTTGATAATAGAATCATTTTAATAATATACTTCCAGAAACCCATACTCACCAAAAAAGTTCCGCTAAACTTTGACATAAGTTGAATTTATTTCTAACACAATATTGTTGTTTAAAATTATTTAAGGTTTGTTTTACAAAGTGTATAAAAGGAGGAGAGAATAGCGGGCTCCTAGCCCCAAAATGAATAGATTTAGGAGTTTTGATCCATATACTATTTCAATATGGGCCATCAAGTTCTTATGTATCAAAGTTGGTCCAGTTCCACTTATTTAAACAAAAGCAAAAGATAAAAAATAATTTGTATATTGCTGATTTTAGAAAGAAACGATATTTTGGGTATCATGATTTTAATTCCATATATTAGTTTAACATGGGTCATGATGTTATTTATACTCCAGGTATGGTCATGATGTTATTTATACTCCATGTATGGTCATGATGTTATTTATACTCCAGGTATGGTCTAGATGTTATTTATAATCCAGGTATGGTCATGATGTTATTTATACTCCATGTATGGTCATGATGTTATTTATACTCCAGGTATGGTCTAGATGTTATTTATAATCCAGGTATGGTCATGATGTTATTTATACTCCATGTATGGTCATGATGTTATTTATACTCCAGGTATGGTCTAGATCAGTCAATATAACCGGTAGCCAGACAAAAAACATGTTTTTCCCTTAAATGAGCTATATTATTAAAACTTTAAATGGGCATCCGGCCCATAACATTGAATGATGTAAAATTTAATATAGAATTCAATATGGATAATAATGCATGTAAGTGGCAAGTGTAAGAGACGTGTTGTTGTGTTGACATAATATGAGCGTGCGAGTTGACTGAACATGAAACACGTGATTTGTTTTGTGAACTGTAATCGTGCATGGAAGTGAACTGAGAGGGTGGCTGCCTATAAATGTAGGATTCAAAATGTAATTGAGATTGATTACATACAGTCGTTACCATGACAACAAGGTGTTGAAGTCTTGTTTCTTGACTTGCAAGTTCTATTAATGGTGTCGGAAGTGTACTGGCACAAGTTATATTACATGGTGTCGGAAGTGTACTGACACAAGTTCTATTAAATGTTGTCGGAAGTGTACTGACACAAGTTCTATTACATGGTGTCGCAAGTGTACTGACACAAGTTCTATTACATGGTGTCGAAAGTGTACTGACACAAGTTCCATTATATGGTGTCGCAAGTGTACTGACACAAGTTTTATTACATGGTGTCGGAAGTGTACTGACACAAGTTCTATTACATGGTGTCGGAAGTGTACTGACACAAGTTCCATTACATGGAGTCGGAAGTGTACTGACACAAGTTCTATTACATGGTGTCGGAAGTGTACTGACACAAGTTCTATTACATGGTGTCGGAAGTGTACTGGCACAAGTTCTATTACATGGTGTCGGAAGTGTACTGACACAAGTTCTATTACATGGTGTCGGAAGTGTACTGACACAAGTTCTATTACATGGTGTTGGAAGTGCACTGACACAAGTTCTATTACACCAAGTTTGGTTGAAACTCAACAACCCATGTAAAAATGCGACTCATCCTCGACCATACCTACGTACGCAATATGTGTCTCAAATATATATTTACACACAGTATTACACATCTCTCTCTCTGTATGTCTCTCTCTCTCTCTATCTATCTATCTATATAAATATATATATACTAGGGGCAAGGACCCGGCTTTTTCCCGGGTTTAAGATAATGTTTTTTGTAGAAGCGTACAGTACTGTTTATTTCCATGCAATAAAGGTTACATTTAACCTAAAGCAATGTGATAGACAACATTTTGGGCAGTTCCATTAAGAGTGTGTACAAAAATATTGTCCTCTTTGCCAACTCTGGAGCAGGCCACATACAACTGTCCATGAGAAAAGCATGTTGTCTATACCAGCAATCCCAAGAAAATGAGTGATAATTTATTTAATTTTTTTTACCTGTTACCATCGCCAAATGATACTTAACAACCACCGAAAGTTTCATGCTTCTACCTACACGGACCCCAGTAAGTTATATATTGTAATTTTGTGTATGTGTACCAAATTTCACGTTATTTGGTTGTATGGATCTTGAGTTATTAGGGAACAGACAAACACACAACAAATGCGTCTTAAATGCAGTTTTATATAACCATAAAAGAAAAAAAACGGTTTTAGGCCCCCGGCCACCCATGAGTCAAATTTTTAAAATTATTTTCAACAATTATCGTCATAGGAGTGTATTCAGCAAGTTCCCAAAGTTTCATGCTTCTACCTTCACGGGAAATTGAAGAATTAGGATTGAGTCAGTTTTATATATAAAATAAAAACTACAATAGTGCCCCTGGCCCCCTGTAAGTGATAATTTATATACTTTTTTAACCTGTTACCATCGCCAAATGAGACTTAACAACTACCGAAAATTGTATGCTTCTACCTACACGGGAAATATGATAATTTTTTATTTTTATTTTTTATAAAGCTCATATTAGGAAAAACTACAGTTTGGGCCCCCGGCCCCCAGTATCTTATATATATGAAACGAAACCTGTTTAATAACCTTTACGGTATAATTTTGTGTACGTGTACCAAATTTCGCGTTATTTGGTTGTCTGGATCTTGAGTTAATAGGGAACATCCAGACAGACGTCAGACAACAAATGCGTCTTATATGTATATATATATCTAATATATAAAGCTCAGTTGGTGTTTGTATCTTTGTATGTTTGTATGTTTGTATGTTTCACTTTTCGACTTTCTGTTAGACAGCCACGGAAAAACCAAATGACGGACGGGGACCAAATTTGGCAGGATTGTTCCTTTACCCTGAAGGTGGTTTTAAGTTAGTTTTTGTAATTGTCCCTTTTGCCCGAATGCCGTAAATTAAATAATCAGAAAATGCAGAGACAAAGAATAAAAAATTTAACCTCATTTCTGTATTGAACAAATTTACGCGGACGTTCAAATGCCGTTCAAAGCGAGTTACTTTTGTTAACGTTTTTTTCCCCCAATACTTTATTTTCAGCGGTGCGCATTCAAAAAATATTATAATGTCTAATTACGGTGCGCACATTTTCGTGTACGCTTTATAATTTGAGCTGTATAGTACAAAGAATTGTCATTTTCTTTACTGTTACTTTCTATATATTAGATAGACACGTAAACATATTTAATTACAACTGCCACACGATGCATTAGATTTAATTGTTTACACGTTTAAATTTAATTGCGAATTTGTTTTAATTATTTTCTGTTTCATAACTCGACATTTAATAAAAACCTATTTATGTAATAATTGTGTCAGTATTTTTTTTCAAGGCTTCATTTTTAGCGGTGCGCGTTCTAAAATTTTTTATCGCATGATTACGGTGCGCACATTTTCGTGTACGCATCTTAAAATTAGCTGTGTCCTATTAATATAACATTTATATTTTGTTTGTCTTTTACATAAGCTATTGATTTCTTACATAACCTATACACTTATACTATTTAAACTTAGGCTACCGGACCTATTAACATAAGTAGATTAAAATAAATAAAGTGATCCTGAAAACGCTTAATTATTTTGTATTGTGAATTGAATATGTTATGTTCATTTCTTTAATGATGGTTTTACATAGGCCATTTTTAAAATCAATTATTGTCATGGTTTCACATGCGTTTTTAACATAAAATTGATTTGTTTTGTTTTGTTTTTTTTAAATTAGGAATAAAGCCTAATTTCTTTATTTATCTTTATTATCTTTATCTTATAGACGCTGTTGCAAATATTGTATTAATTACAATTTTGTTACGATGCAGTGTCGTAAATATATTAGAGCTTTTTTTAGTGACGACAGCGGCAGAGATCTTTTGGAAAATGTCAACAAAGCAGTGACCTTTTTTAATGGATACAAACAAACAAACATAAAAATATCAACTGAGCTTTATATATTACATAGGCCCCTATGCGTTTAAATTATTTTATTTCAATTATTTTCACGATGCATTGTATTAATATTTTACATGCAATGAATAAAATTGGGATTTTTTAAAATTTAATTCATAACTCGACATTTAATTAAAAACCATAGATGTAGCGAGTTTATTTTATGTTGAAAGTGATGGCCTATGTCAAATAAAATTACACTTTGAAAAAGTTTACTTAAGCTTTATATTCACTATACATTATAAACTTTCGCTACCGAACGTATTAACAAAAGTTGACTAAATTTAATGAAGTGATCCTGAAAACGCTTAATTAATATGAATTGCAAATTAAATATGTTTTTATGTTCATTCCTTTGTATTCAGAATAGCATAGGCTATTTATAAAATTGCCTTGTAATCATTTTTAAGATGCACTTATTAACAGACGGTTGAATTTTAAAAAAAAATTTTTCCCCGATATAAAATCTGGTGTGTGTGTGTGCATTGAATATAATTTTACAAAATATGATACCTTATCCGAAATAGGGAACAAAAAAAAATTCCTTTTTGAAATTATACACATTGCTTATAAACCGTAAATATAAATCGTAAAATATAGAGACATAAAAAATGTTAAAAATTATTTCCCTGTTATATTAGTTATGAATAAGTCAAATGGAGGAGTTATTTTGGTCCAGTACATTTACTTTATAACAAGACTTTATTTTATGCGGCCAGCTTTCTGTATTGTCTAAATATGGTGTGCACATTTTTTTTATATCATTTTAATACGACCTGTTTTTTTTTAAAAAGTATTTTAAGTGGTTTTAACTGTAACTTTAGATACTTCCTCCTTTTTCCTACATCCTGTGTCCTTGTTGTTTTTTTGTTTTTCCTTTCATTTTATTTTACATGAATATTTTAAATTATTTTATGATATAACATGTTTTAAGAATTTAAATATATGTTATTACCTATATTATGTTATTGTACTGATGAAGGCATTAGCCGAAACGTCTATTGTCGTTTTAGTTTAAAATAAAGCTCAAATTTTTTGTTTTAATTACACAATTTGTTTGTGTATTTTGTATTTTATTTAAAAGCTTTATCGCAGTCCGATTCTGTATGATATATTTACAAATATTATATAACTTACAATTATGATACGATGCAGTTTCGTAATTATATATTAAAATGTTGAGTGACGACGGTAGTAGAGCTTTTTCGAAAAACCTATAAGTTAAGTTAATTGTGTACAAGTGGGAATGAAATTGTTAATTTATTTATTATGGTCGGCAAGAATCATTATTTAATCAATCATAACTTTTAAATACTAAGGTTATGTTTAAAGGCACTGCATTAAGGGAAAACAACTCACGCGGTAAAATGGCATATCTCTGTTCCTCATAAGATTTTAACTAAATAGATGAATCGGAATTTAACTTGGCAAATAAAAATTGTAATAACCAGCAACTAATACTTGGATAAAGGGTCAGCACACTCCCGCTACAAAGTGCGTGTATTTTTCTAGTATATCTAATATATAAAGCTCAAATGTTTGTATGTTTGTATGTTTGTATGTTTGTATGTTTGTATGTTTGTATGTTTCACTTTTCGACTTTCTGTTAGACAATCACGGAAAAACCAAATGACGGACGGGGACCAAACTTGGCAGGACGGTTCCTTTTACCCTGAAGGTGGTTTTAAGTTAGTTTTTGTAATTGTCCCTTTTGCCGGAATGCCGTAAATTAAATAATCAGAAAATGCAGAGACAAAGAATAAAAAATTTAACCTCATTTCTGTGTTGAACAAATTTACGCGGACGTTCAAATGCCGTTCAAAGCGAGTTACTTTTGGTGACGTTTTTTCCCCAATACTTTATTTTCAGCCGTGCGCATTTGAAAAAATATTATAATGTCTAATTACGGTGCGCACATTTTCGTGTACGCTTCATAATTTGAGCTGTGTAGTACAAAGAATTGTCATTTTCTTTACTGTTACTTTCTATATATTAGATAGACACGTAAACATATTTAATTACAACTGCCACACAATGCATTAGATTTAATTGTTTACACGTTTAAATTTAATTGCGAATTTGTTTTAATTATTTTCTGTTCCATAACTCGACATTTAATGAAAAACCTATTTATGAAATATGTAATAATTGTGTCAGTATTTTTTTCAAGGCTTCATTTTTAGCGGTGCACGTTTTAAAATCTTTTATCGCCTGATTACTGTGCGCACATTTTCGTGTACGCATCTTAAATTTAGCTGTGTTCTATTAATATAACATTTATATTTTGTTTGTCTTTTACATAAGCTGTTGTCTTTTACATAACCTATACACTTATACTATTTAAACTTAGGCTACCGGACTTATTAACATAAGTAGATTACACTAAATAAAGTGATCCTGAAAACGCTTAATTATTTTGTATTGCGAATTGCATATGTAATGTTCTTTCCTTTGACGATGGATTAACATAGGCCATTTTTAAAATCAATTATTGTCATGGTTTCACATGCATTTTTAACATACAATTCATTTGTTTTGTTTGTTTGTTTTTTTTAAATTAAGAATATAGCTTAATTTTTTTAATTTATCTTTATTATCTTTATCTCATAGACGCTGTTGCAAATATTGAATTAATTACAATTGTGTTACATTGCAGTGTCGTAAATATATAAGAGCTTTTTTAGTGACGACAGTGGCAGAGATCTTTTGTAAAAATGTCAACAAAGCAGCGGCCCTTTTTTAATGGATACAAACAAAAAAACATAAAAATATCAACTGAGCTTTATATATTAGATATGCGTTTAAATTATTTTATTTCAATTATTTTAACGATGCATTGTATTAATATTTTACATGCAATGTATAAAATTGGGATTTTTAAAAATTTAATTCATAACTCGACATTTAATTAAAAACCATAGATGTAGCGAGTTTATTTTATGTTGAAAGTGATGGCCTATGTCAAATAAACTTACATTTTAAAACTGTTTACTTAAGCTTTATACATTACTAGTAGACCCGTCGTGCGTTGCAACGATCAAAGTAAAAAGGAATAAATTTAAAGAAACCAATGAGTGGTATGTTTAAAAAAAATTCTGAAGAAATCTTCGTGGAAGTGTGAAAAAAAAACCAAGTTTCATAGCAAACGGATAAATAAATTAATAATTAAATAGCGTACAAAAGAAGAAACGATATTAAGGGCCCCGGCCCCAAAATGAGTGATATTATAGTTTTTTTATTGCCATTGTACTCATTTCTTAAACGTTTAAGATTTTATTCACTATTCAGTCATTAACAATCTTGACAAATAATGACACATGTATCCATTATTATAAAAATTGAAATTAACAGGTGTTTTGAACTTTATATCTTGCCCAGAATGGGCCATGGGGCCCTTAATGTTGTTTTTATCTATTTTACTCAATATATATTCCTCAAAATCGTGTAAAATTGAATAGGGAATACAATGATTAAAGTTCAGTAAAAAGACTTTTTCGAAGGAATGGAAATTAAGAGTTCAGTGCCCTATAGTAACATTATAGGCTCTTAAGTTTTTATATTCTAAGTTTTGTCAAAATCCAGTTTTTTTCTCAATATCTAACTCTTAAACTACATTTTATATACCTACAATAGGGGGAAAATAGCATTAAGGGGCCCTGGCCCATTCGGTGCAAGAGGTCAGTTTCAAAAACCTGTTCATTTTAGTTCATTTTTATTGTGGCTATATTTCTCAAGCTCCTTAAAAAGTAAATAGGAAAAATATCTTAAACATATACGAAAAAAGATATTTGGGGCCCCGGCCACGAAGATATTGGCATTAGAATTGCAGTGTCTATAGTATTTTAATATAGGCTACCAAGTTTTTGTGTGCAAAGTTTGGTGAAGATCTATTCATTTACTAAGTAGCTAACGTAGAAACTATTTTTATATAGCTCATATAAGATAAAAACGACATTAAGGGTCCAAGGGCCCATTCTGGGCAAGATATAAAGCTCAAAACATCTGTTCATTTCAATTAGTATAATAATTGATACATGTGTCATAATTTGTCAAGATTGTTAATGACTGAATGGTGAATAAAGTCTTAAACGCTTTAAAAAAGGGAATGTTTGGGCCCCCAGCCCCAAAGGAATGAATATTAGCAGTTTAGTGCCCAATAGTATTTTAATATTGGCTATCAAGTTGTCATATACACATTTTTGTTAAGATCCAATAATTTACACAGTAGCTAAAGATTAAACTAATTTTTATATAGCTCGTATAAGCAAAACATGACGATATGGGCCCCCAGCGCCCCATGAGTGTTAAATTTTGAAAAAAGTGATAGTTACCATCCCGGGAGCATACTCAACAGTCTTGAAAAGTTTCATGACGATCGGGTGAATGGTTTAGACAGCTATAAAGGACATTCATACACACACAAACATATTTAAATATTTATATATATATATATATATATATATATATACTTGAAAAATACCCGCACTTTGTAGCGGGAGTGTGCTGAACCTTTATCCAAGTATTAGGTGATGGTTATTGCAATTTTTATTTGCCAAGTTAAATTTCAGATTCAACTATTTAGTTAAAATCTTATGAGAAACAGAGATATGCCATTTTACCGCGTGAGTTGTTTTCACTTAATGCAGTGCCTTTTAACATAAACTTACTATTCAAAAGATATGACTTAATAAATAATTATTCTTGCCGACCATAATAACTAAATTTACAATTTCATTCCCAATTGTACAAAATTAACATAACTTATATGTTTTCCGAAAGAGCTCTACCACCCTCGTCACTCAAAAATTTAATATATAATTACGAAACTGCATCGTATCACTTATTGTAAGTTTTATGATATTTGTAACCACGTCTATGAGATAAAGAACATGTGGCACTATCCCTTTAAAAGGCAAAAGCTAATTGACTCATAGCGCAAATAAACAAAATTATAAATGTACTTTCTAAAATACAATTTTTAAAAAAAAACGGTCGTATTAAAATGATATAAAAAATGTGCACACCATATTTAGACATATAGAAAGCTGGCCGCATAAAATAAAGTCTTGTTATAAAGCAAATGTACTGGACCAAAATAACTCTTCATTTTGACGTATTCATAATCGTCTAAACAGGGAAATAATATTTAACATTTTTATGTCTCTATATTTTACGATTTATATTTAAGTTTATAAGCAATGTGTATAATTTCAAAAACGAATCTTTTTTTTGTTCCCTATTTCGGATAAGGCATCATATTTTGTAAATTATATTCAATGCACACACACACACACCAGATTTTATATCTGAAAAATAAAATACATAAAAAAAAAGATTCAACCGTCTGTTAATAAGCGCATCTTAAAAATGATTAAAAGGCAATTTTAGAAATGGCCTAAGCTATTCTGAATACAAAGGAATGAACATATTCAATTCGCAATTCATATTAATTAAGCGTTTTTCAGGATCACTTCATTAAATATAGTCAACTTTTGTTAATACGTTGGGAAGCGAAAGTTTAAAATGTATAATGTATATAAAGCTTAAGTAAACAGTTTTAAAGTGTACGTTTATTTGACATAGGCCATCACTTTCAACATAAAATAAACTCGCTACATCTATGGTTTTTAATTAAATGTCGAGTTATGAATTAAATTTTTAAAAATCCCAATTTTATTCATTGCATGTAAAATATTAATACAATGCATCGTGAAAATAATTGAAATAAAATAATTTAAACGCATATCTAATATATAAAGCTCAGTTGATATTTTTATGTTTGTTTGTTTGTATCCATTAAAAAAGGGCCACTGCTTTGTTGACATTTTTCCAAAAGATCTCTGCCACTGTCGTCACTAAATAAAGCTCTTATATATTTACGACACTGCAATGTAACACAATTGTAATTAATTCAATATTTGCAACAGCGTCTATGAGATAAAGATAAATAAAAAAAATTAGGTTATATTCCTTATTTAAAAAAAAACAAACAAACAAACAAATGAATTTTATGTTAAAAACGCATGTGAAAGCATGACAATAATTGATTTTAAAAATGGCCTATGTTAATCCATCATCAAACGAATGAACATAACATATTCAATTCGCAATACAAAATAATTAAGCGTTTTCAGGATCACTTTATTTAGTTTAATCTACTTATGTTAATAAGTCCGGTAGCCTAAGTTTAAATAGTATAAGTGTATAGGTTATGTAAAAGACAACAGCTTATGTAAAAGACAAACAAAATATAAATGTTATATTAATAGAACACAGCTAAATTTAAGATGCGTACACGAAAATGTGCGCACAGTAATCAGGCGATGAAAGGTTTTAGAACGCGCAACGCTAAAAATGAAGCCTTGAAAAAAAAACTGTCACATTTATTACATAAATAGGTTTTTATTAAATGTCGAGTTATGGAACAGAAAATTAGCAATTAAATTTAAACGTGTAAACAATTAAATCTAATGCATCGTGTGGCAGTTGTAATTAAATATGTTTACGTGTCTATCTAATATATAGAAAGTAACAGTAAAGAAAATGACAATTCTTTGTAATACACAGCTCAAATTATGAAGCGTACACGAAAATGTGCGCACCGTAATTAGACATTATAATATTTTTTCAAATGCGCACGGCTGAAAATAAAGTATTGGGGGAAAAAAAACGTCACCAAAAGTAACTCGCTTTGAACGGCATTTGAACGTCCGCGTAAATTTGTTCAACACAGAAATGAGGTTAAATTTTTTATTCTTTGTCTCTGCATTTTCTGATTATTTAATTTACGGCATTCGGGCAAAAGGGACAATTACAAAAACTAACTTAAAACCACCTTCAGGGTAAAAGGAACCGTCCTGCCAAATTTGGTCCCCGTCCGTCATTTGGTTTTTCCGTGATTGTCTAACAGAAAGTCGAAAAGTGAAACATACAAACATACAAACATACAAACATACAAACATACAAACAT